>CAJNIZ010031879.1:41018-64649 GCA_905231905.1 Symbiodinium pilosum | reverse complement strand
GGTTTTAGGACGGCCCCCATATGTAACCATTATGTAACCCCTAAGTCTATCAAATGAGAGCCATCTGGTCCCCTCCACGCATTCCTGCCTTTACCCTCCCAAATTCCAACTGCCACTTTGCCACAAGCTGCGCCCCAACTCATGTCAAGGCTCCTTCTGCTGTATCTGGTTTGTCACGAAGGCCTGCTGCAATAAAAGCACACACATGTACATGCAGGTACATGGCCTTTGTGAGAGGTTATGCAAATAAGAAGACGTTCTAGAGCAGTACAATTTTTGGTTGTTACTGCAAGTTTCTACAGGGACTAACTGGGATCCGAGCGAGGAAAAGTAACACATTGTGAAATTCAAGCTTGCTCAATGTCTTTACATCGAAGCTAACAACTCTGTTCGGTGTCCTCACTGTGTGGGCCCAACAAGTCTGAGCCGTAAACCTTCAACCTTAAACATGCCTCCGCTCCCCTCCACGTGTAAGCGGGCATCTATGTAACTAAGTGGAGTGCTACTCTTCTTTGGGGTTGTACGGTTAAGGGGGTTCAAGTTACATGGGAGAAAAACATCCCGGAGAACTCCTTTGACGGCAACCCCTGCCAAGCTCTTCATTGACACAATCATGAACCTCAAGCCAAACTCAACCTTTGTTTATAATATCAAATAGATTAGACGTGCGCCTTCGGCTTTGCGACCCGTACCTTGGACCCCCGTTCTGGAACCGTGCTACTTCAAGCCAAGTGTTGCCGAGCGGCATGGTCACCAGCAGTTGCTGTCACAGTGGCAGCCTCAGTGCAAAACTTACTGTTGTGTTTGTTGAGGTCATAGACATGTCCCAGCAACCCTAGACCCCCGGCCATTGTTTATATTCATAGCGGTCTGTCTTCTCTTCAGCAAGCATGGCCAATGGTTCGAGCGAAAAGAAGACTAAAACCTGCCAGTGGTTGGTCTGCCAAAACTCAGTTCAAGTTAAGGGTAGTAGGCATTCAAAGTACTACTGTTGATACTAAAAATCCTGCATGACGTTAGTATACTATAGTACCATTATTCCCAAGGTTTAGGGTACGTAGGGTCCACCGTAGCCGTAGAAAACAGTGGCAAGAATACTTGCCAACTCCGCCATACAAATAATTGCAAGCTGTTAAACGTATGCTATTCCCAAAGGGTCCATGCAAGAATCCACTCCTCTACTCATAACCCCCGCCTAAATATTCCCCAGATTCGAATGGTACAATGGTGGGGAAAGCCATGTTTAGGGGGTGGGGGGTTCGTTATGAAGGGAAGGGGATGCAGCCAGTCTGCCTGGAGGCTGACTAGGAGGCTGATTTGCTGGGTGGCTGTTAAGGAACTTGCATTCGCTATAATAAGGAACCTTACCTATTATTTACTGTATACATATTATTGTACTTATCTTAAGCTCCTTGACAGCAACCCGGGCAAGAGCTGCCACCTGATAGGTGAAACCTGGCTCTTTCTGGGTTGTTAAGGTTCAGGGTTTAGTGTGTGCAGACTGAGTTGCTGTGTAGCTTGTCAAAACTTTGCTCCCCAGTCGGATGCCTTAATGAGAGGGCCAATATGAAGCGGACGCAGTAAGGAACCACACTTTGGTAAATCTATCACATGGCAAGAATAGATGACATCCCGGCGCCAAGGCATCTAGCTAGGGTCATGGGAAGACCAAGCTACTTCCACACTGGACTGCGCATTGGAATT
This sequence comes from Symbiodinium pilosum, assembly GCA_905231905.1. Taxonomy (NCBI): domain Eukaryota; class Dinophyceae; order Suessiales; family Symbiodiniaceae; genus Symbiodinium; species Symbiodinium pilosum. The sequence continues at coordinate 62,945 of CAJNIZ010031879.1, read as the reverse complement.
CTGCCTTGTCGACTCAAATCATCAGGGGGATTCGAAAGGCATCTCGGCCAAGCTGGTCCGCCAGGGACGTCTGTTCAAACGAAATGTAAGCCGGACGACACCCCATCCTCTCAGCCCGTGATTTCTTCCTAGCAACCTTTCGCCACCCGAACCTTCAGCCCGAAAAGTCTAAAAACATAAGCCGAAGGCCCCAACTCGCGCGTTCTGGCACCACGTAGCTTAATATGACGTAATTCCGCCAGCTATGCTGAACACTAGACCTTAATGACCTGTAACCACAACCTTACCCATAACACTGTCGGTTGCCAGGGATATACTATAAGTAAAGGCCAGATTCCAAAGTGTGGGGGGCCCTAGCTACAATCAGCAGGACCCCGAACTCCTTGCCAGCCGACAGGAGAAAAGTGCTAAACAATCCGAGATAAGCGCAAGCATTTTCAAATTGTCAAGTGCCTATTATCAGAATTACTCAAGCAGGGAAGCCATACCTCTGTACATGCATACATATTCTTTACATCCAGATGTAGTACCTGCAAAACACACTGAACAAAAACAAGTCGTTGAAAGATACCACCTGGCAACCGGCACCTAAGTCCCGGACGGCCTCTGCGGCTTCAGCAGCTGCTGAAACTGTGACAACCTTCGCCTTTGGGGCTCTCCACCCGGAAAGATGAAGAGGAAAATTTATGCTAGTGATAGTCTCGGTGGCGGCGGTGGGGCTGGAGGCAGCAGCTGCTGCTGCCGCCGCCGCCGCTGGGGCTGCTGCTGGCATTGGCGCCGGCAGCTGTGGTGGTGGCAGTGGCGAGTGCTGGGCAGGTGGAAGATGGTGGGGCGGGGGTGGCGTTGGTTGTGGGTAGGGCTGGTTGCGGCTGTGGCGTTGATGGTGGAGTTGATGGCGGCAGTGTTTGTGGTGGCTCCTACTGAAAAATCAACCCTGTGAATACCGCCGCTGTGCTTTCGTTGTTGACTTGCGCAAAGCTAGCATGACACCTCCAACACACGAGATACACTTGAAGAGCAGTATGCGGCGTCCAAGCTTGAGTTTTTGAAAGATGAGAGGCATGGGACCGGGGCAAATAAACCTCTGTAATCTCTGCAGCCGCCACGCAAAACGAACACTGCTGAGATTGTTGAGGGCGCTCCCTAAACTCAACCCCTGAGCTTCAGCCCTGAATGCCTGAAGTTCACCAGTAACTTCAAGTGGGGATAGAAATACCCCACATAAGCCAACAAGTACTTGTACCAGGACACCGCTGGCTGAGATGCCTTTGGAAGGCTAGGGACTTGAACCTGGCGTTTGCCGGGCTTGGGCGCTGTTGAGACCGTAGCCCCTTGCTTAGGCATGGGTTTTGAGACTACTGTATCTTGCTAAGGGCGCTCTTGCTACTGGAGCCTGAAACATTGACCTGAATTTTCAATACTACTCGTAGAGAACGTATCAAGGCCTGTAGAATCACAGAGTTGAGCAAGTTGAGCACCCCTTCTCATTTTGGTGGTTCCATTGGGAGCCCATCAAAAAAAGAATATAATATATTGTTTTCATTGGCTTGACGGCAGGAAATGACAGTGGAATGCATCCTTTGACCTCTTTATCTGGAATGTCGCGCTGGTTTCTTATTGAGGTTTTACGCTCCATGCGTTTCAAATACCTCTTACAAGGTCTGAGGCAAGGATACCCGAGACTGATCCAGTGGGGAATTCTAAGCTTCAGCGAGGCCCAGCCTTTAGGAGGACCCCCCACCCTGTAATAGTCACATCATAGGAATATAATGGGACCCTAATATAATCATCATTATCCCATATAGTCACTATAACAGGGCGGGGGGTCCTCCTAATCCAGACTGTAGAAAACTCTTTTCGGCCATCCGTGCTCTGTCTCTTCTGTATATTGGGGTTATATAGGGGTTAGATTGGGACAATGGAAAATAAAATGGAAACTACTATAGTATATTGGGGTTATATAGAGGTTGTATTCGTAATCGGAACTTTCTCTCTACAAGATCAGAGACATCGCAAAGTGTCATGCATTCTCGTCATGTCATGAGCTTGTCGACCGCAATTAGCTGGGTAGCATATCCGGAGTGCTGCGCGACTTGGATGGGCGCGACTTGGACAGGCGCAGCTGCCTCAGAGACAAATGAAACTAATGGGAACTTCCTGCATAAAGAGAGCGTCGGTGGTAAAACCCAATATAACCCCGAAAGGGTAGCCATCAGTAGACCTACAGAATGCACAGGCCAACGACAGATATGATGGACCATGCCAGAACCCGATCATCGATCTGACCCTAAACTCAAAACCCTCATCCAGGAATTGTGGCAATTTTCATAGCAAAATATAGGGACCTTGTATAACTGTATAACTACCGGTAACCTTTGTCGTCAACATTAGTGTGGTGACATTAGTGGGTGGCAAGGAATCTATAAGTGTAGGATTTGAGTTGAAGGAGGTGCTGACATGTAGCGTGGCGTTGCAGAGCTCCTGGGACCAACAACTTCTGCAGCACTTTCCATATTTTGGTGCTTCGTTTCGAATAGCTCCTGGGGGGAAACCCCGTAGTCTGATGCCAGTCCTGGAAACTTCTTGAAGCTGTGTAGCTGACATGCCTATTGTTTGTTCGAAGCCGGCCGCTTTATCAAAGAGTCCTCCATTCATGCTCTGCGAGGCTTGGCAAATGAAAAGGTAGTCGCGAATATCAACTACCTGACACTGAGCAAACCATCCTGAGCTATCCCGTTCAAAGGTCCTGCCTCACCCAGCATCCCAGGAGTGAGAGGGCAAAGGTCCAGGGGAGACCAGCACTCACCAAAATGATCCTGGACTGATCCTTCTGAACCAGTGCAGATTTGTACGGCAAAACCATGGCTGAACACTAGAGCATCTTGATGCTTCAGAGCTCGTCTGACTCCCAACCATAAACCCCAAACCCTAAACACCCTACACCCTAAACCCTGAACACCCTACCCCATCAAGAAGCCTTACTCTGCTTTTGAGGGACATGTTGGGTTCTCCTTGTAAAGCTAGAAGCAGCCCCTTGAAGTACGCTAGCCTGAGGGCCCCTGAATGTATGCCCTGCCCGCCCGAGCTCCGCGCAGGGGCACCCTGCACGGAAGTGATCACCTGGCGCCTTGGCAGAAATCAGGGTTAAGGGTTAGGTTCAGTGTTTAGGGTTCAATCCCTTCCCCTTCTTTTAGCACCCCTATCCTCATGCCATTGAACACCTCCCATGACTTTATGGTAGAATGTGGAACGTGTAATGCAAGGTTGGTGGGGTGATCTATGATCTAGTGAGAGCATTTTGGTAACCCCAATCCCAGAATGCGGACACTAAAATTATCATATGGCTAGAATGGGGTCTTAATTTTGAGGGTTGAGGTTTTCCAAATCTTCTTGGCATAGTTGGGGGAATGAATTCTGTTGGAAGTGCAGGGCAGGACCTGCTACAGCAGTGTAGGAGGCTTTTTGAGGAAAGCAAGTTCAAGCTGTTTGGTTGAGAATAAACACTCTCACGTACCCATCAACTTCTTGCAGGGTCTGCCTATAGTGCCCCTTAAGTAGATAGAAAACCCTAAACCCTAAACAGTAGTTTCCATTTTCTTTTCCATTGTCCCAATATATCCCCGACATTTCCTAATATGAGCCCTATATTCTATCTAACTGAGGAAAACATTCGTATCTACATGGCTCAGCTTAAGCCTGAAACAAATCCAACAAGGCTTAAAGCAAGAGGATAGTGCATAGTCCCTTGTTAAGGCCTATTTCTCCGCGTGTATTCGCCGTATAATCCCTATGTTCCTATCTACCCCTGAAAAATCCTAGCCTGGGGTCCTGAAGTTGACAGTGGATCACCTCCCTAATGCTTAGCCAGTGCACAAGTTATAGCAATAGCAAAGGAGCAATCGTATTTGGGGATAGGGGCCGGGCAACTGCAACTGGACATAAACATTCTGTCCATGTGGCTGAATCTTATGAGCCAGGGTCCCCATATTGGAAGAGTTGGACTTCCTTCTCTGAAAGAGCCAATCAAGAACTGCTTGTCTCTTTCCTGCACGCCCGCAACGTTTCGAGCTGGGAAATGTCCAACCTTGCAATTTGCAGCCCTTAGAATGAGCTCTTGAAACCCCATGTTCAGACCCTAAGTAACACATCCACCTCTGAAAAAGAGGTCCTGTACCCAGCATGTTGGTATCTGGTCTGATGCTCCAGCCGGCGAAGGGACCACAAAGCACTTGCCAGCAAGGGGCGGTGGCCCGACATACTGCACGGGATACCTGATGCACTGCTGCATTGCCATGCAGTAAGTTTTGAATCGAAGAGCACACATGTGGAGATGTTGTTCCCGCGAGTCCCTGTGGCCTATGTCCCTCCAGCAGCAATGCATGGTTTTCGGGAAAACGGGAACGCGCGCTTCACAATTCTCGTGATAAAACAAGATAGGCGCGGGCACCTGTATGTCTGGATGCCGGATCCGAACCGTAGTGTAAAGTATACCAAGTCATCCGAATTGAGAGCAAAAGCAATGCGTCTGGCCACACGAATAACAAATAACGGCGAGCAAACACAACATGGCAGCAACATGCGTTATTTTGAATAAGGGGTGTGTCCCAGGACTCCCCCGACTGAGATTATGGTTGCAGTAAGCATACTGGTTGCGCGGCTTCTGGCTGCTTCTTGCATACTTACTGGTCCCTATATGCCCCCATGTATTAGTCCCTACAACCCTTCCTCCCAATTTCCTACCAAGAGCAGCAGACATTCCTGCTCTCCTAAGGTTCAAGGAGATTAGGGGTTTAGGATTTGGGGTTTGGGGCTTACCAGAGAACCAGACCGCAAGTCACAGCTTACCACAGCTAATTGCCTAATTGGCCTTTCAATCCCGCCTCACCAAAAGGCCCTCTGCAATTTGAGGTTTGTAGGGGGTAGGGTGTATAGAGCTTATAGGATGTATAGGGTTTAGCCCGAAGCCACATAATGGCCACATACCGGGATGCGTGAAAACTACAAACGTTAAGAGCCTTAATAGCAACAATGGTTTGAAAGAAACGACAACAAAATAACAAGATGAGTGCAGTGATAATACAATTGATGGAGGAATTCTTGCACCAATAAGATCGAGACTGCTCTGCAGCCTAGTTTCCCAGTGTGGTAATGGGTTCATATTGCGGGGGTTCCATTGTTGGGCTCCTTTAGGAGGTCTGGGATATAGGGGCAAGACTTCCTCGATCTGCAATAGCACAAAAAACTCAGGGTGCTGTCTCACGGAGGGCTGGCCGGCGGCAGTGACTGGAATCATGGCGACCGGACGCTCCGACTCAAAGAAGGCCCTCACTTCTTAGGAGTTCAAAGTTTCATTCTTACCTTTGGCGGATACTGCGCGAAACACCCACCCATGGTCTGACGTGGGAATGCAAGAGATTCAAATGAAGGGCGGTGGTCACAAGGGTAACTTTCCAGTTGCCGTTTTGGAAAAATACAACTGCATTGTGGACTGCTACGGTGCGTTGGCTGGGAGTTGTCTCAGAATGGCTCTTCACATGTAGGTGTTCAGGCTACAACAGAAAGCTTTGAGCCGTGCAAACACATGCCAATGCTAGCTGAGGTATAGTCTCCCTTTAGTAGATAGAATATGGCTTTGAGTACATTATAATAAGATCCCCATATACCCCATATTCTATCTACTTAAGGGGGACTATAACCCAAAGCAAGTCAGACCCTGCGTTCACAGAACCCACACGGAACAAGACGCCCAGATTGAGAGGATTTAAACTAAGTCGCAGGTGGTTTTGGTGGACCTTTGTTGATTGAGGAGGGAAGAGAGAGATGGAGAGCGAGAGAGAAGGACAGGCGGAGAGAGAGGGAGACAGAGATCGATTTATCCACATATACGGGTCACAAGGGCCTAACATATGTGATAGTTTTGTAATCATTTACATTGCTCTTCCTCCCAATTTCAGGAGTGACATGTAACTCACAAATCCCGTGGTTTTCTGAATTCATGAAGCTGAACGTACCCCACCTTAAGACCAACTCGTTTGTTTTCCCCTTGCCTCTCGACCCCATGAGAGGACGCGAGCGTCTTTGGCTCAGCTGAACCCATACATACGGGTTTCCAGCAATCTGAGTTTCTGTTAAGGAACTTAAGGTACAATACCCATACAATACCGTACAATACCAAAATTGGACATGTATGTAGAGCTGTGTGTACTTAGAATAAAAGGGTATAAAAGGGTTGCCTTGTAATGGTAACTCAAGCTTCAGTTTCTTAGCAGCAACCCAAATGTTGTGGGGTGCCTTCTTGGTGATCTCGACAATATTGTACAGAAATGGTATCTATATGGGGGCCGCCCATTTCTGGAAACCTTCACATGTAGCTGGATCTCCCGATGTAGCCCCTCTGTTGGGGTACGTGCAATGAAATGGCCAGGAGGTTCTTGAATATCAGTGAAGTGCCACGAGAAGGAACTACACAAGCGGGCTCAAGGCAAGACCACTCCACAAGATTCCACGAATCACTACTAGCTTCTTTCTCGTTTCACGGCTTCTTATCTGGGGTTTGGGAGTTCTACGCGCCTCGCGTTTGCACTAGGAGCGTGATGTCCACATTGCAAAATCTTGAGGATCCTAGACTCCCCCCAGTGCTGCCATCGACCCTTTCGAAATCACCCTCAAGCATCCTGCGGGCCGCAGTCTAAACTCAGTATCCCCTTGATAAGCCTATCATAGTCCCCTATAGATTCCCGTATTTGGCCCCCCTTAAGGAGTTTAGACTATAGCTTATGTCGGCCTACTTCGTAGCAGAACCCTCAGACTGCCCAGGCTTGGCAGGCGAAGTGTGACCTGAGACTCAGGGTCTGTTCGTGGATAAGGGTTGCGAGGCAAATGCCGCCAACGGCGCATCTTGTCAAGAGGGACCAGCAATTCTGCAACAGGCCAGCCAAAACGTCCCTTCTACAGTCAGAGGGTCTCTGGAGAATTTGCTGCTGCAAGATTAAATAGGTCAATATACTGGAGGTCTACTGCTTGGCTTTTCTAAGTCTTTGTGCTAGACCACGTTCAACGGCTTCCTGCGAAACACAGATGAGTAGTGATTTTTGTGTGGTTAAACCCAGTAAGATTATATTCCTTACAAAAAATACTATACCCCAAAAGGAGGATAGAATCGTACTCTAATATGGGTACCATAGTATCCCCAAATAAAATACTACTCAGATGAGGCTGGAGCTCTTGAAAGCTGCCACTGCTTTCAGCACTTCCTTAGCTTGAAAGGGTGGTCAACCGGCCCCGATTCAGGGGGGGGGAGTTCTCTTTGGGATACTATCTGACTACTGGGGGATCCGTATGGGGAGAGAGGAGGTGAGTTTGGATATGCACTGTGATTAACTTGTTGTCGGTGGCCACTTTCAGGATTCGCAAGCCTCTAAGCCCCGACTTGACATGTCGCTCATGTATAATCCTTTGAACATCTGCGAGCTAGACCTCCTTTGGCAACATCAGCTCCTTGGCTATGGGATAAAAGACTCCTGCACTAGGAACACCCTGAAAGCTGGTCATCGTGAAGCCCTTGAATCCCTCATCTCTGCTGACCCATCCTAGCACCTCAACCCCCAGACCTTTGAAGCTTCAAGGCTCAAAAATCACCCCTGCTCAAAATTCTAAACCCTCTTCAAATCCATCATCCTAAGTTCGGACTAAACCCTGAACCCTAAACCCTAATCCCTCCCCTAAGCCACAGAACCCTCCCCAGCCCTGAGAAGATGCCCGCGCCTGCCGAAGAGTCTCTCGCAGGGCGGCCTGCCAAGACACACTTTGCAGTTTGGGGTTCTACAAAGGGATTATGCTGTATAGAAGGACATGAAGGCATACAGCAGTCATGGGGGACTTCTATGGGTAATTGCTCAGGCTTCTTTTCCCTAGAGTCCCTTATACAATCCCAGTTCCCATTTCATTTTCCATGTGAATTTCCACTGGAGAATCTTTTAATTTATCTCCCAACTATTCAGAGTTATCATACGACCCTGCTGCTGCTGAAGCAGAATGTTGAATTGAAGGCGGAAGCACCGCAACCAAAAATGATCACCCCACCTGTTTTTTCTCGCATATATTGCAGCAAAACAGAACCCTTTCCTTGACATAAATGGCTAGACCAACTCGTTCATGTGCAAGGGTACAGAAAAGCAAGGGAGGTCTTGGTTGGCTTCCAAGATTCCGGATGCTTCAGCCTGCACATGAGCTACAGTCAACCTTTCCTACCTAACTTAATGGACATGGGCTCCTTATTAGGGACTATTTTAGGGAGTATGCCAAACTACAAGAGGAACCCCTATGTCCACTGTTAAGGGTCCCTGAGTAAGGCCAATACTGACAGTAGCTCATATACATCCCTCTGAATCCATGCATAGTCCAAGTTTCCATTTTCTGTTCCATTCTCTAAGTAAGGAACCTATGTCTGGGCAAATTTACTCCCTAAACCCTCAAGCATATTTTCCTATCTAACCCTAGCTTCCATTTCATTATCCAATTTCCTTTCCATGTGATTCCCATCATTGGGGTATGATCCCTAAAACCTAAACCCTAAACCCTAAGCCCAAACTTCCTGAATCCTAAACCCATGAAGCCAGATGAATGGCAGCGTGGCCTCCGAGGGTAGCTGCGGGTAAGGATCCTTCACCTGCGTGGAACGCGGTTGTGGGGTTTACGGTTTAAGGTTCGGGGTTTAGGGATTTAGGCTTAGGGTCAACACTCCCCTAAAAAAGGGGTTATGTATGGGATAGGGTTTGGGGTTTAGGGTCTAAACTCCTCAAAAGGGGATTATTTAGGGCATTATATGGCGTTTAGGGTTTAGGGGTGTGCTGAGAGCAAGGAGACTCGAAAGTCTGGGAGGAAGCATCGGTTTGAGCAGAGTCTTTAAGTCTGGGAGGAAGCTTCTGGCTGAGCTGAGTCTTGTAAAGGGAAGGTGTAGGATTTGTCTAGTCCTAGTCGGGCCTTCTGCACGTACGTTTAGGCTTTGACTTGGGAAACGAAAGATTCAGCCCCAATCGTGAGACAGTTGAAAGAAGACACAGTTGGTCTAGTCACATTGACCTGCCTCTCATACCTTAGACTGCCTTGAACCTAGGGTGCTAAACTACTGCAGCACCCTTTGCAAGTCACAATGGTTATGGTTCAATGTTGCCAGACTGTGGGTTTCGCTCTGGCTCCATCCCACTTCGGAGTCCTCAAGCGAAAGTAGACTTCCCACTTCCCAGATGCACCACGCAATTTTGAGGTCCATGTTACTGTCCCGACAGAATCCTTGAACGGGCCTTCCCATTTCTCCAGCCGCTTTATGTTTGGCATCAATTCCAAAGCTTGTCCAAGTTACTTGAAAACCTTCGAGGTACCCTGCTGCCTCGTCCTGACCCACAACCCAAAATCCTAAACCCTAATCCCTAAATCCTAAATCCTCAACCCCAAGCTGAGAACGGCCTCATGGTATGTAACCTAACCTAAACCCCTAAACCCCTAAATCCCTAAACCCCCAAACCCCTAAACCCCTAACTCCTAAACCCTAAAACCTAGGAAGCCTTCATTCCTACGGCCGTCAGTTCAAAGCCTCACGGCGGTGTATGTCTCTTCGGAGCTCCATGAGCTCCAGCAGCAGAAGCCTCGGGAGTGTGAGATATAGTCCCCCTTAGATTGTAGATCGTATCTAAGGGTTCTATTTCATTGGGATGATGATGGAAAAGAAAATGGAAACTACTATTTAAGGTTTAGGGTTTAGGGTCAGTAGATAGAATATGGGGTATATGGAGATCTGTTTAAAATATACACAAAATCATATTCTATATACATAAGGGGGACTATAGTTCTTGTCCTCTAAAGCAAAGCTTTTTCTGCACTAGCGTCCGATCCATCGATGTTGCTTGTGAGGGGTGCGGCCTATCTTGAATTCGAACGCCATCTAGCAAGTTCAGCTTGAATAGGCAAACACAGATGTGGGGCATAGCCTCATCATGAACAAGATAGGACTACAGCAAAAGCAGTTGATACTAAACATGCTGCCTGACCTCATTATACTAGAATACCATATTTCCCCGGCATGGGCTTCCTTAGTAACTTAGTAACCTGACCCTAAACCTCAAGCCATACCCCACGCGAACAGCAGTAGCAACCCTAACCATGCAGCCTTTCGTACGATCAAAGTTGAGAAACGACCCAGCTGCCAAGCCAACAGGTTATGATATGTTTCGTTTCCAGCGGGCCCTTGCCACCTGCCGTAAAGGCTTGTGTTGGTTACTGTAGCCGTATTAGCATTCAAGGCTTAGGTGTCGCACCCAAAATGTCAAAGGTTAACATTTAGCTTCTGAGGCGAGACCCTTCCAGGAGGACTGTGACCACCGAGGGCGCGGCACACAATGGAGTCGCAAGCGGACGGCCTCAAGGTAATAACACATCCTGGAATTCCTAGAATTCCTCGACCTTCTCTTCTGGCCATGCTAAAGGTCAGCACCAGCATGAATGACTATGCTTGTAAGAAGAAACACATAAACGACATACAAGAATGATCGGCTCAAAGAATGGGCGTCCCTGTGCGGGAGCTTCATGGGTTTCACAAAGGGACACACTCTACTGAATCCACCGAAGCTGCCGGCATTTAATCTGCACAGGCACGCCATATACATGATCGACTTGAAAAAGCGGGCATTGGACGCCTCTCACGACAGCAGTGTGCCGACTCTAGGAAGGATTGGTAGTCAAGGGAACAAAGAAAGCAACCCTGGTGACGGCCCCTATAATCCACCCCTCCTTTCGCTACAAGTAATAAGCGTATAGACATGCGCCAAAAATTATCTGCTTCTTTTAAGGCAGGCAATTGTACTTAAACCAAGCGGTAACTTCACATTCCTTACAAGGTTTTAGCATAACCAAATTCAACAGAACATGTCTAAGAATGATCCAATCATGGCATATGTGCAGCCGAAAGGCTGTTAAAGAGGAGCCACCAGGCGCTTCCTGCAAGGCTTTCGGATGCGTGGCTGTGCTGTACAGTCCTAAATGTGGAAATTTTCCCTAAACAAAAAACCCCACTATAGACCCCCAAAATACTATACTCCTTATTCTGGGGACCCTCAAATACGTACCCATAATTTTGGGAACTACCCATGTGGGTTTCCCAAAAAAAAAGCAGGCAAAGTTGGCATCCCTTTGAATGCAGAGTATAGTATATGGGGGTATAATAATGGGGGCCCCTTGCTTTTGAAAACTACCCAAAGGCTGCACTGGATAGGTGGAATAGAGGCAAGGGGGTATGATATAGTGATGAAGAAGGCGTAGCAATAAGTCAGCGTTATGATGGGATACTCGTACGATGTATTTCGGCGATTACAATATGTATCTTCAACCCCGGACCAGACGGCAAGCCTGATTCAGAGTAACATGGCTGTTTCTGTTGTGTTGCCCAGTATATAACCACAACTGGTACATAATGTTACGCGGCTGTCTATTTCAACAGTATATGTCAAGCAGTATACAATTCAAACAACGATGTCCCTGGTCTACAGCAAGTGCCTTGAGGTAGCACTGGAAGAAGCCATCTGTCAAAGCTGGCAAGGCCTTGCGGGCTCCAGCCCTTTGCAGGTTTCGTGTTCTGAGGCCATGCCAGCCTGTACCGTAGCCTGCAGCTTTATGGGTTGTACGAGCAATGGCAGTGGTGCACCAAAATCCTGAACTCCAGTATGGAGACCCTGCGGTTGAATGTTCATTTGGTTTCATACCCAGATCAGCAGCTTGCATACGAGCACAGGCCATAGTCGAAGCCGTTGTATGCCAGTATTGATTTCCAGGACTCATGTTAACTTTCATTCGGCTGTCTACCTGATGCAGTTGAGAGTTTCCGCCTCACCGAAGGTCTTCAGGCTCTGGTCCAGTCGGAGCATCATCCAAAGCTGGGCCTCGCAACGAGCTGCTGGGCAAGGATGTCAGAATGATCTTAGGAGGACCCCCCACCCTTATATAGGGATATATAGGGGTCATATAGGGATAATGGAAAAGAAAATGGAATCTACTGTGGACACCCCACCCTGTAATAGTGGTATAATAAAAGTATAAGAGGACCCTAATATAATCCCTATTATCCCTTACAGCCACTATTACAAGGGTGGGGGGTCTGCCAAACAATGATCCTTGTAGCAATGGGCGTAGTACCTTGAGGACATGCCAGTCTCCTTCTTCTTCAATGCAAAGAAGCTGCCTGCTTTAGTGCATTGTTCTAAGTTCTAATCCCCTCCTCCTAAAACTCATGACATCCGGAGAGGTTTTAGTTTTGGGGCAGAGACTATGCAGTGAATCTCACTGTGGCTCTCTGCAAGCCCTGTAGGCCTTGCGTGAACTTATCAAGATGAAGGTAGCAGGGGTGCCACTTGTAAAGTTTCAGAATTAATCGGGTTCATGATGTGGGGATGTCCATATATGAGGGCATGCCTCAAGAAAGAAACCATCTGTACTGCAACCCCGTATTCTACGGAGTCCAAAAACCAGAGGACCCCATATGGCGCAATGGAATTAAGTCTGCATGTTCGCGGAATCAAATATAAGATACATAGGCTTTGTCTAAACTCCTAGTATCCCCGTTAATAACACCTAAAATACGCTCCTACAAAATCCCCTACATAAGCTCCTTTATAGACTATAGCTCATATATGTACTACCCTGGCATGCAGCTTCCAAGCGTTTTTTCCGTTTCTCGGAAAGGCCGATGCCCTACTGTGATAGGGTGTACGCAGTCAAAAAGAGTCTCTCCTCCTCCAGTTTGAAATGCCAGCTATATTCCAAAATGAGCTGTAGTCTAAACTCCTCGTATCCCCCTTAAAACCCGTAAAGCAGTCCCGTGTATAATCCCCTATATAGCCCCCTTGAAGGAGTTTAGACTATATAGCTCAAATGGCTCCCAGACTTGAGGATTACGACTTGCAGAGGGGAGACATGGTGCAACTGCTGGAATTCTGGTTTTCGAGTCGAGCGTTTCCGGCTTGCGGCCCGGGGTGCCCTGGAACTGCACAACTTGCTCTCCATGCCAGGTGGTAATATGTAAGCACCACAGGTGATTTGTTGGCACTTCCGCACACCATGGTCCTGATATGTCCTGATGCATCATGTATTCCTAAATTCCTTCCCCTAACAGCCACTGCGCCTAATGATGAATAACACGGTGTTGATACCATTTCTGATGGAAGAAATGAAAGAATTTTCAGGAAATCTATCATCAGCGGGGTGGCCGAAGAACCATTGCAGTCCTACCGGGTCATCTCCTCAGAACTCATTCAGGCCACTCATGCTTAGCTCCGCACCGCGAAACGCCCCGGCTTGGACAAAACCTAGGCGCGTCTCAACATGGGATCCTTTTCTAGGGCTGAGGCTGTTCACGGTTGAGGGATGAGTCGCAAAAGTATGGTCCTACTCTAGCCGTTTGTTGCACGGTCTCCAAAATGGCTCGTGCTTGTAGAATGAGAAATCTGTTTTTGGACATGGAGAGGCAACACAAAACCTTTGAGAAATGGCCACCTCAGCCGGACAGGGCTCAACCCAACCGCCCCTTAAACTGTAAGCCTTCAAGGCACAATCTGGGCTCTCTGAAACTTCTAAGGATGCTGCTGGCAAAGCGCCCCAAACGCGCACAGCAGGTAGCGAGCCAGTGTAGTTTACCAGCACCTTCGCTTTGTTGACGGGTGCTTAGATTCCAACAAGGTTTGGAAGGGGATTTGGCGGTTGTTATGGTGATGTAGCTTTACCAAAGCCTTTCGCTTTGCTGGCCAGTGCTGGGGTTTCGAAATGGAAAAACGCATGGAAGATGAAAGACGGATTGGGGGCTACTGTGGATTCAAAATGTGCAGGGCTGCTCAGGATATCACACTTTCGATTCAAGACGTTGAGTCTGGATCCATTTTAAGCTGCGCCAGGCAAGATAGCGCTCCCAACGCGCACAAGTTCCCTCCTGCCCCAGCAGGTCTTGCAGAGCTATCGGCCATTCATTAGGTGTGACCTCTACCCAGCCCGAAGCTACATGAATGGTACCCGAAACAACTGCCTTTTTCAAATATCCTGGCGCAGGCTGAAAAACTCCCCCCCTTTACTGTACAACCTGAAGAATCAGCATAGGCCTTTGAGGTATATTGTACTACAAGTATATAAGGAATATAGGGGAATGATGTTGGTACGCTTCAGGCTTCTTCTACATTACTTGATCCTGCAATCCGAAGCCCTAAACTGGGTTGCTGTTAAAGAACACTATATTGGGGAAGCCATATTACTATATATATATATATATACACCCACTATGGCAACTTAGTTCAAGGTCCTTAAGCCCTAAACCCTACACCCTGAATACCCTGTATACCCATTCTGGTAACTTAATTTAAGTTCCCTAACAGCAAGCCTAAACCCCAAATAGTAGTTTCCATGTTAATTTCTATTCTCCCTATAGTACCCCCTATATACTAATAGTATGTAAACCCTGCTGGCCTGCGTGGCCAGCAGAGGGCCCTGGGCACTGAGAAAGCTGGCCGGCGGAGTCGCGATCAGCATGCCTGCGCCAAGCCGACTCTGCGTTTAGGGTTTAGGATTCAGGTGCCCTCGGCTTAGGTCTTAAGAGTTTAGGGTTTAGTTTAGGGTTTAGGGTACTGAGAGCCTAGGGTTTAGGAACTACAAGATAGCGTAGTGTTGGATTTAAGGGAAGATGGCATGGAAGCAGGGGTTATATAGGGCGTTGAGGGGCGTGAACTAAGTTACCATCGCGAAAAAAGGGAAACCACATTTTTGTTTTGACGTCGCCATAATGCTATGTGCCTAATCTATGGCAACTTGAGTTTAAGTTTCTTTGAAGTGGAAGCCTTCGAGGTAAGCCTTGAATGTGAGAGCTGGAGCCCAGTGCGTGATGGAAGAAGCCCTTACTGGTGGCTTCGCAAAGAAGTAGGAGCGTCTGGGGGCCCTAGGCCTCAACCTGTCATCCCAAAACCGTTTCTGAGATTGTTCTGAGAAGCTTCCCTATCAATCTGCGTTGCGGAGGCTTCGCAGCACGCAAGCACCTGGATCAAATGACACCAACAGCTGGTAGAGCGTACCGTAACAGCTCAGCGAAAGAAACTGGTCCGTGAAGTACTCACCGCGGTCGGTCACAGCGCTCTCGGAGGATAGCAGCCGCCTTGGAAAAGGCCAGCATGTGGCGTCTTAGACTCAGGCCCTTTTACAGCAATGACCTCTCTTCTGCCGGGGGAAGTGTAACTGTGGGTGGAGGCAGGGTTCCGAGTTGTTGAACAACATGAGCTATAGTCTAAACTCCTTAAAGGGGATTATATAGGGGAATACATAGGGGAATATATAGGGGACTATTGTAGGGGTTATAGACAGTGGCTCACATGCTGGTCCAAAACTCAAAGAGCTCTCTGTGGCTGACTTTCACAAGGCATTTAACCAGCTTCACGTGCATCTTGTCCAGTTCGGGCAATAGTACTACCAAGTTACTAGTTGTTAGCAGGGAATGCGTCTCATTATGGGATCCTATGCTGCACCCCCCTACTACCCTCTTCTCAAGATGACAGAAAGACCCTGATTAGTTAGGCCTTATTTGGGATCCGTTCTGGATGAGGGGGAGTAAGGAAGGATGTAGTACAGGCTTACAGGATCCCAGAATCTCAGCCAGGACCCTCCTTATACCCTTAAATTGGGGTATATGGTCCCTAATAGTGGGTACTTAGGCCCTAATAGAGGGTAGGAGGAGGGTCTAGGAGGTTCAAGCGGAACCTGAGCGAAAAATTTCACGACGTGTGGGCACAGGGCTGACCCCGAGGCGTCAGAGACTCCCAAGTGATCCCTGAAAGCTAGATAGACTGGGTTGCTGTTAAGGAAAATAATTTAAGTTACTATATTGGGGAAACCCTATTATTTTTATATATACCCAATATGGTAACTTAATTTAAGTTACTTAACAGCAACCCAGTAGAATCTCACCTCTTGGAATTGGATGTCGAAGGCTGGAAGTTGCAGCCCACTGATTGGAACCGTGCGAAAACTGAGGAGCTATCGACAGATCACTGACCGGATAAAGTCTGCCTGAACACTGACCGGATAAAATCTGCCTGAAGTCAGTCAAGAAGATGGGCCCACAACGATAGAATTGTGTATCTCACATAGACTTCGCAATTACCTAGGCTTCCCCACTATTACTTATTGAGGTTCCATGCCGTACAGGGGGGGCTATCCCACATTGTGGGTCCCAAGGACCGCACCAGGCTTCCGCAACGTCACCCACTGCCTGATAGAAGGACCAAAGGCTGGGGTCATCCTTAAGGGGTAAAGGGAGATTCTCACTCCAACAGGTAAATCATTCCAGAAGGGATAATTGAAAAGAAAAGGGAAACTACTGTAATTGGTTATATAGAGGGTATATAGGGTTATATTGGGGTTGTAGGGATCATATAGGGTATAGTATATTGGGGTTATATAGACTGTGGTTGGGCCTGAAAGGGGCGTTCGGTCCTTGCCACCTCAGCCTGTTCTGATTTAATCTCTCGCTTGCCGAATTTTTCATGGAAAGCACACACATGCAGGCTTTTACATTGCCAGCTTGCTTCAGGTTTCTTCACGTGCAATTCTGACGCAACACCTTTAGTGACTGCTTTCAGTTCCTCCGGCACCCTGAACCCACACCTGGTAGATTCCCAAAATCAGGGGACCCCAATATAGACCCAAACATATTATGGGGATCCCCAAGAAAGAACCCCTAATTTTGGAAAACCCTTGCCCTTAACCCTATATATCCCCTATAATACTCAAAGCCCATATCCCAAAATGGCACGCCTTGTAATGGGAAACCCCGCACCTCGTTGCAAAGAGCACGGCAAGCCGGCCTGGACACGAAAGTGACGTATTCTCAGAAGTTAAGGGTTTTAGGGTTTAGGGTTTTAGGGTTTGGGTTTAGGGTTTTAGCGTTTAGGGCTAAGGGTTTAAGGGTTTAAGTTGTTTTCAAGATGATTTCTGATGCGAAAATAATGGAGGCTTACCCGGGTTCTTTAAAACTTCAGACTCCTCCCCAAAAAGAAAAACTTGGCACAGGTGCCTAGAATTCATGGGTTACTTCCCTTTCCGGAGGTCCATGTAAAAACCGATGACTAGGAGGACGCCCAAGTCCATGAGCTCTTATGGTAGTTCCCAAAATAGGGGGACCCCGATATAGACCCCAAAATACTACAGTCCTTATTATAGGGACCCCTAAAAGGGGTCCCCTACTTTTTGGGAAACCCCCCTATGAACCCTGGGCTATTAAGGTTTAAGGCCACAACCAAGCCCATGAGCTTTCTTCAAGGCTGCTTTGTCGGGCCAGACCGAATGGATTTTTGAGTTTGACTTCCATAGATATATAGTGTGTATATATATAAATATAGATATCATATATACATAATATATATGATACTATATATACATAATATATATATACAATAATATATATATATATGCATATTCTCAACGGACCCCAGCTGTCCTAAACCTTAAATACTGGGTGGTCAATGGATCCCAGCTGCTGAGTTCCGAAAAGCCAAACACTGGTCACTGGTCACTACGATAAGGGCAGTTCTGGGAACCCAAAAAATTAAAGGCAAATCCTTGTCAGCTCCCTAAACCCTAAACCGCGTTCCTAATAGATTTAGGATCAGCGCCCATAAAGGGTGAAAAAGCTGCTACTACTATTACGACTACTACCAATACTAATATTAATCTCCTCCTCCTAATATTAAACCCCAACCCCCCCCCAATATTCAATATTCGTGATATATTATTAAAAGATACCATATTATGGGAACATTTAATGTTTGGGGTGGTGAGGGGCTTTAATTCCTAGGGGGAGGGGTCGAATGATCCAAGTGATGCCTTTCTGTGGGCGCTGGCTCTTTCAACCAGTCTGGCGTGTCTCGACCTCGGCATACGGCAGCTACATAATTAACTGGGTTGCTGCTAGGGAGCTTAAATTAAGTTACCAGAATGGGTATATATCGTAACTAATATGGCTTCCCCTATGCCGTAACTTAAATCAAGGTCCTCAACGGCAACCCAGATAAGGATTATCAGGAACTGTCTTGGGCAATCATTCAAGCTCCGACACTGCATAAGGCATATAACAAAACACAAGTGTGGTGCAGAAGGGGAATTCTCAGGGAAAAGCGGATCTCACCTGACTTGTCCCGATGCAGATCCTTGGAAGACCCATTACCCGTGTGGCGGGTTACTGCTCCTTTTCGTCACCATGTGTTAACATGTTGCCGACAACCCAGGGGCCTACGACACGGGTATCTGGGCTTCTAGGTTGTGGTGAAGCTCATGCAACCCTAAAACCCTGAACCCTTGACTCTAAAAGCCGAGCCTATACTCTAAAACTAAACCCTGAACTCAAAACATTGGAAGCTCCAAGAGTAGGCTCCTGGCAATAGAGCTTCTGCAAGCTCTGAGAGCAGCCATGAAGGACCTCCCGATGGGCTTAGGGTTTAGCATCTAGGGTTTAGGGGGAGTGGACAAGAAGATGGAAACTACCACAGGACCTCCCCTGGAACAAAGACAATAGAAGCTACTACATTACTGATGTTTCGAGGTTCCCCGGAGTCAACTAGCCCTGCTTTAAGCGATCAAATGCTTGAAAGGTTGCGCAGTGCGGCTTGACCGTACAGGACTAGGCAAAGGCACCCGGTTGCTGTCAACACGATCGCTTCTAAGATGGGGGATCGATGGCATGTTGGAGACACCGTTTGTTTCGAGCATGAAGGTTTGGGGGGCATGGTCCGTAGGGCTTGGCAGCCTAGCGGGCATTTTTGATCTAAGAACGATGGAGGCATGCAAGTTTCGAAGGGCACCATTGAGCGTCTGACAAGGGAGGAATGGATCCCATATGTGTGACCTGCAACTTCACGGCAGACAGATACGACCCTCAACCCACGCATTTTCTTCCATGGCATCCCATTAATCCCGTTCATAGCATAAGCCACAACTTACTTGAAGCGCTCTCCACACTCTAGGTCTCCTCAGTCTCCTGGTATCTGACATCAACTACGAGAATGCATGCTTTCAACATGCCCTCGTAACTTACCCGGGGGTTAAGAGGGAATCAGGAAATATATCTTTAGATGATGTACGAACAATATCTGTGTTCAGTTGGGAACAGATCCAGGCACTAACTTCACAAGGTCCTGCCAGCCACTCCCGTCCTGCTCCGTCTAGAAACCAACATTTGCTACGATATAGTTGGGCTCTTAGAGTGAATAGTCACCATGGGGATGGGGTTCAGTGTGAGAGAGGGAGGGAGAGAAGGAAGCAGCAGGGCATGAAGGACGGGATCTCTCCATCACTTCATACTCTATATTACCACCAGGGGCCAAATTCTACTGGCTTGACAGTTCTAAGCTTATTTGAACCCGAAGCTCATCTTGAACCCTAAACTAGTTTGAACACTAAGCTTATTTTGACCCTAAGCTCATTTCAGTATGGTCTAAACCATAAACCCTAAACCCTAAGCTTATTTCAGTATGGTAGCTGTAAGCCGGTTCTCCTGCTCCGCATGCTGCAGGGCGGCGGCGCTCTCCGGCCATTCCAGCGGAGCCTAATATGGTGTGGCGTATAGGAATCTCATGTACACTTGCTAAGCCCCCTGACCCTACAAATAAGTTCCGGGCAGGGCCCTGGCAGGTCAAGTTTTACGAGCTGAAGGGTGTGGGCTGGGGCTTTTGCCTTTGCAAGCGATCTATAGTCTACATGCCTGCTAGCCCCCTTAGTAAGCTCTGTAGTACTCCCTTACGTAATCCCATATAACCCCCCTTTCCGGAGTTTAGACTATAGCTCGGGTGTAGGATTCAGGTGCCGGTTGCAAATCCGCGAAGGACGGGCCAAACATACTTACAGATTGCTACCATCTGCTATGTGAAGCACACACAACCTCACTGCGGTGGCACCGAAACAACTGCATCATCTCCTCTCCGTACCAATGACCCCCGAGCCCCCAAATAATAGACGTAGTCCTTATTGTATAGTGGCACTTAATTATAGGGGCGTGGAGGCGGCCATTTCAAGGGAGCGGATTCATCAAGTCAAAGCCCGTGGTGCAACTCTACAAATTATCCACATGCTACAACGAAGGTACTTCGTCCATAATGCATAACAACATATGTAGTTAGCGTGGGCTATCTGCAGCACTTAACCCTAAAACCTCAACAGTTCCCCAAACTGAGCGGAGGACCATTTCATTTTGGATGGCCAGGCGGGCCAAATTAGCTCCTTTGCTCAGGAAGGGGAAATGATTCTGAGTAATATATCGATGGGTGGGGGGTTACAAAAGTGAGGGCCTTTTTAACGGGTCATAGGGATTGCAGAGGGATACATAGGGATCTGTACAGCGCATCCAGGATTTCCCAACTTCTTTAGCCATATCAAGGATTGGGGATACTGAATGGGAGCCATTTTTGTGGACAAAGCACATGCCCCTTCCTAGACGTAGCAGCTCTGGCAAAACCCGCACGATCTGAACGGATTCACAAACCACCCTTTTTTCTTTTTTTGCTCCAGGCTGATATGGGAGTTTCGCGAAATTAGGGGTACCTTTAGCAAGCAGATGCTAACCCCACACCTCACATCCTATACCCCCCCTACACTTTCACACCATTTCTCGACCCGTCTAACATTTCAACCCTTCTAAACACCAAAACACAAAGCACCTCCCAAAACCAATAAAGTAATCCCGAAAACAAAGCAACTCACGACAACAAATACAGTTATCCAGAACATAACCCAAAACCAAAGCAACTACCCAACCCCATAACCTTATCCATAAAATAACCAATATCCTAATATGAGGTGTGGGGTAAGACCCTAATAGAGAAACCCAAAAAACAATTAAAGGACCGGAGAACCCTACATGTGTAGTTTAATGCAAGCTTAAGTGTTAGACTGTTCAGATAGCATCGCCCGGCGATATAAGAAGACAAATATCAAAGAATGCAAGCTCTTGAGATTGCATTGCGCGGCGAAACGACGAGCACTTTGCTCGAGCGCAGACTTCAGCTGTAGCTGGTATATATGTATATGTATGAAGAAATGTTAAAAGAAGCGAGAACAAGCAGATTAAGAATATTACCAGAGAAGCAGAAAAGAACACAGCCGGGAATATTAGTAGCCAATGTTGATTTTGATGATTTTGATTTACACAAAAAGGATAGAAGAAATCCGAAAAAACAACACAAACCGATATGTTTATGGATAGTACTAATTATTCAGATGCTACATCTAATAGAAATATAAGAACAGCAATAGAAGGAAATGAAGATAGAAAACAAGAAAGGCGAACGAGCATATCAACAGGGGATAGTACGGATGATGTAAGATATAGAATGAGAATGTCAATAGCAGACGATTTAGCAACAATGGCAAGAGCAGGAGGTAATATTGTTTATTATACAGGTCAAGGAATAGGTCAGGGTATAAATGTGGCAATTGATGCTCATTTTTGGTGGAATGAAGATGATGAAGAGGATGAAATAGAACCTCCTATTGATGAAGAAGTATTCACACAAACGCAAGGTTTATTAAGAAGCTTAGCAAGTCGTAGTAGGTCGCCATTGCCAGAAGAACAAGCAAGCGGGAGCAATGATGCCGTTAGCTTATTAAGAAGAGGAACAAGTAATAGCAGGAGTAGGAGCGAAACACCGCCAAAGAAAAATCAAAAAAAGATAAATATTAACATAATCTAATATCTATCTTTCAAATTTTACTGCCGTTTCAATATCATAAATTCAGTAGCATTATTATATTGTTTGTTGCATTTTTTGGGTTCGTCATACGCCTTGTTCTTCCAGTAGCGTTCACGTTCCTTTTCGTTTTTCCTTTTAGTGTATTCGGGGTCTTGTTCCTTTCTTAACTTAT
>CAJNIZ010031879.1:0-40918 GCA_905231905.1 Symbiodinium pilosum | reverse complement strand
TATGTAGCAACTTTACAGCACAGCGACTATCATTTAGACAATTGTTGTGCTTATTGCTTCTACTGTAATGTCAGTGTCCATTAAATATTATTAATTTCCATGACTATTTATATGAGTTCAAATAAACAAACAAATCATTACTGATATATATATATATACATATACTATGACCGCTCGGATTTTGGGAGTAGGGCGACTACTTTGAAAGATGCCCGAGAGAAGGATGCCAGTATTGCGAAAGAGGATGTTGAGGAATTCTTTAAGAAGAACATTGAAGAGAAGCAACAACCACGTGGTGTGAATAGTTTTGTTGCACCTCACGCGCATTTTGAATATCAGGTGGATTCATTGGAACGGCAAAATTTAGAATAGGATTACTTTTACTAGATATTTTTAGTAAATATGCTACTGTTATGCCCATTAAGAGTAAAGAACCTCCAGATGTATTGGCGGGAATAATGGAAGGACTACAAAGAATGGGTGATAAACCGAAGATGCTTCACAGTGATGGGGAGGGGAGTTTGTATAGTAAAACGGTTATCGAATATTTAGAAGGCGAAAAAAATTCGGATGCATAGAACACGGGGGCATCCAGCTTTCGAGGAAAGATTTATAAGAACCTACATAGACATGCTGTTTAAGCGGGTTGAAGCAGATGAAAAAGGGTAAGCAAAATATGAAATGGATAGATTATAATTTGAAGATATTATTAACATATAAGTCATGTAAGAATAAAATGGTTTCGTCAGTGACTAAAATGACACCGACAGAAGCGCGTAAAAAGAAAAATGAGTTTGAAGTCAAATTAAATATATTTTTACAAGCGAAGCGCAGTAGAACATACCCCAAAATAGAGGAAGAAGCTAGCGTTAAAATAGTGCGTAAAAAGCATTAGTGAAAAACAGCGCACCAGTCATTGCTTGAAAACCCCCCAAGCAGTTAAGCGAATAGATAAAAGTTAGGTCAAAATTGCGATTATTTGGAGGATGATAGAAAAGGTTATTCAAGGCATGAATTATTAAGGGTGTAAAACACCTGCCAAAAATGGCAAGTTGAAAAAAGTTGCTTATGAAGACTTAAGAGGTTTCGTTGTTGCTTTAGTGTGCTTATGTGTTTTGTTTGTTTTGTATTGGGTTTTGCTATGAATTTTAGTATGCGATGCAAAAACTCTTGATTTTGTGTGTATATCTATGTCCCAAACCCATAAAAATATCTACATCGGATGCTGCATTTTGAATCTTATGGTTAAATTTGTTGTACTAACAACCCTTGAAACCCTGGGAGCCATCCGGAAGCTGGACACACCTGTCTCTCATACTTGTTGTAGTTGGTGCTGTTGGTGTAGACGATGACCTGCCACACTCCAAATCTTTTTTTTAAGGGTGCTGAGGGGGAAGGGATTTGGGGGAGTGGGTGTTGCGAAAGCACTGCAACGAGCTATCAGAGCGCTGGCATCACTGTTTTGGATCTGACCTGGAACGTCATGCTAGGATGCCGCACCATGTGTATGTGGGCTCTGGATGTTAAACAGGACTGGCCAAACTGCAACAGTGACAAGGCCTTGGACCGAGCACTGTGACTCAAGGCGTAAAACCAGGCTTGGCCCAGACCACCGCTTTTGACGGAGCGGTCTGGGGCAGGTGCTCGCAGGCGTGCCGAAACCTATTCACAGGAAAATGCGAGGCTCACCAGTGCCGCTGGTCAACAGCTTCCAAGCCCCCGCTTCCTGCAGGGTACGAAATTGTATGGTCTGTCTTGAACCGCACCACTTGGGCTTCACTCCCCCTCAGGTAAACACCGGCGGGCCCGAACAAGTACGTTTCACCTCTCCACTCATGTCCTGCGGCCACCCGTATGTGGTACTTGCCATCGGCCAACTGAGCTTTGGGACTCAGTTCAAAAGGACGACAAAACACCTTGCCCAAGGCCTCAGGACGATCTTCGTGAGCATCTTCAAATCGGCAAATCTTGACAAAGATCGAGCGACTGTGCATGTTCTGGAAAGCTATGCTAGACATGCCACTAGGTTCCATCAACACGATGGCACTGGATTCTGGAAACTCCTGTGGGTCTGGTGTTCTATGCCAAGCCTCTTTGGGCTGCAAACGGGCGCCTTCTATCTGAGTCGCAATCTCAACCCGCTTGCCGTCAAGCTTGAAGGAGTACGAAAGTGGCAAGCCTGGAATTACAATGGCTGTAGTGCTGCCATCATCTTCTGGAAATACAAGCTCCCACTCAAGGATTTCTCCCACCTCAAGCTTGTCCTTCCCATTCGTACGTGACAATGTGAACTTGTTGCTGGCAGTTTCAAACGACACTTTGTGGGTAAAGGTCCCGAGCTCTTTCAAGGTGTCTGGACAATCTTTTGGCGCGATGGCCCGATGTAGTCCTCGCCAGTAGTGCAATCTTGCATCTCCACCATCTGGGTCTCGTTGACAACCTTGACGCGAAGAATGCTCACCCTGCCATGGATTGTGCCAGGCCACCAAGAGCGGGTGCCCTCGAAGTCCCAAACCATGCTTGCTGTGTCGTTTGTTTTCCAGACCTTTTGCGAGGCGGCTCCCTTGTCCTCTCGCTCCTTGCGCTCCTTGTCCTTGTCCTCCTGCTCCTTGCGCTCCTTGTCCCCTCGCTCCCTGCGCTCCAAAGCAGCCTGCAAGGCAAACTGTTTCAAAAATAGATCCTCATTCTTCTCCTTGACCATCTCAAGGGCACGCTCAAGAACGGCGGTGGGAGCAGAGTCCATCCATGCAGAGAAGCCGGAACGGCTCATGGCAAGGTCAATGTGGGCCGTGTCCACAGCGCTGAGTGAAGCCGCATATCCACCACCCTGCATTCTGCGGAACAGGTCTGGAGACTCTCACTAGCACTGGAAGCTTTCACGTAGCTGCGGTCAACATGCCTTTCAGCCAGTGGTCAATGTGGCAGCATATAGTGGCTTTCAAAGATTCTCTCAATTTTCCTCTGTAGCTTACACGACGGCCGACCTTGATCGATCAGGAGCATGCCAGCGCTGTGCCACATCAGAATCTTGACTGATTACAATCCCCATTAATCAAGTCGGGCGTGCAATCTCAGCGGTGAGGCTGCCAGTGTAGCCAGCCAGCGACAAGAGCCACAGCATTATTGATGCATCGAGTAGGCTGATCATGTCCCTATAGCATTGGTGGTTGTACTCATGATGAGATTATGGATGTAGTTGATGGTTGCGGTTTGGGTCGTCTTCAGAATGGCTGAATGGTTAAGCGGCTGGAAAATGGAGAGTGGGTGTCTGTGGGTTTTGGTTATATAGGCTTTCGATTAATGAGGCATGCCCCAGACCTCATTAGGGAATAGTTGAGGGTAGGGATTGTTTAGGTGATTTGTGTTTAGGGTTGAGTTGCTTTATTTCGGGGTTGTGTTGTGGATTCTTGTATTGGGAGGTGCTTTGTGTATTGCCGGTTTGAAGAGTTGATTTATTAGGCCGGTTGAGAAATGGGGTGAAAGCATAGGGGGGGATTGAGTGTGAGGTCTGGTGTAAGGGCGGTGCTTCGGATTTTGTTTTGTGCTTTGGGGTTTCGTGTTGTGTTGGGAGGTGGCTTTGGTGTTGGATTGTATTTGGGATTTCGGCGCGGGAATTGGGAGGTGCTTTGTGTATTGTGGTTTTGGAAGGGTTGAATTCGTAGGCGGGTTGAGAAATGGGGTAAAAGCGTAGGGGGGGTATAGGATGTGAGGTCCCAACTTTTGGAATCCTTACCTGGCATCAACTTCTGAATTTCTTTTCCGGACAATGTTCCAACTGTGCTCTTTTAAGTCCTCTGCGCAGCCGCAAGAAGGCATTGGCAAGCTGAAGCTGATGTTGGTAGTTTCCCCAAGTAGGGGGACCCCAATATAGGCCCCAAAATACTATAATCCTTAGTATGGGGATGTATGGGGATCCCCGGAAAAATGTTCCCCCCCGCTCCCCATTTCGGGAAATCCTCATGTTGGCTGTGCCACGAGCGCCCGAGGCGCGTGCCGACAAGCATGGCTTCTGTGTGCATGTGGACACTCCTCGGCCTCGGCGGTTTAGGGTTTAGGGGTTTAGGGTTTAGGGGTTTAGGGGTTTAGGGTACTGGGGGTTAGTAGGGAATCAGAGATACATAGCGACATTATAGCGATTGTAAAGCCATTAGCTTATTGGGGGTTTAGTAAGGAACAAAGGAATATGCTATGCTCCGATATTATTCCCTTGTTCCCAACTAACCAGTAAGTTGGGTAACAGGCTGGGCTTCTGTGATCAGCAGCTACAGGCAAAACACGCACCGAGCCCCCGAACCACAGCACGTAGCCTGCAAGTACAACAGGGCAGCTGGCAGCTGGGCATACCGACACCTCCACATTCTGCGTCAAGAAGTCCTGCTCGCCACGCGCCTGCCAGACTGCGACATCCCAATGTAGAAGCCAGAAAGCTTAGGAAAACAATCCGCGATCCCCTTGTAATCCGCATATGCTTATAGCACAACACATAACACAGGCCTCTTCTAATTTTATAGGCCTGCCAGCGGAACCTGTCACCGCTATGTTCCAGTGAGCATGGTCAAAACTGCACTTAGGTTTCTGCAAAGAACTCCGCGCAGGCTTGAGGAATGTCAGTGTGGAAACAGTTAAAATCGAGTTCACCATCATAACTACGCCGCACACGGATAAATTAGAAATCATCATGATGAGGACCTCCAAAAACTGTAACCTAGACTCAATTTCCTGCACACATTTCGCCACTTCCAGTATGTCACCTAATTCAGGGCTCTAACATACCTCAGCATGTGCAAGCATCCCCCCATGCTATGTATAGACCTGACTGAACAACTAGAAAAGTCTCTGGGGTAGAGTAGACTGGACATATGTAAGCGCTATAAGCAGGCAGCATCTCCGCAATTTTTATTCAGTTCAGCCCCCCCCCCCATTCAAAAAACAAAGCCCCCATCCTAAATACCGCCGCTCTGTGAGAATGACACGAGCATGCTGAATATTTTTTGAATAATATTCCGTAAAGGCTGCCTGAGTGAGCAGATGCTTTTACACTAGCTATAATCTAAACTCCTAGTGTCCACCGTAAAAAGGCTTATAATGGTCCCCTATAGAATTCCCTATATAACTCCTTTTAAGGAGTTAGACCCCAAACCCTGAACCCTCTAGAATCCCCTTTGAGTACTTTGGATTATAGCCTACCCTAAACCCTAAAACCTAAACCCTAAATTATAGCTCACATGATCCCAGCAGGGCTTTGCAGGCCTGGAAGCAAAGATCCACGGGTAGAGCCTCGGAAACTCAAATCATCATCCAGGACTAAATACCTATCTGGTTGTTAGTACGGAATATGGGTGATTAAATAGGGTTATGATGTTTTTCTTGTTGGGTGGGGTTGTGGGGAATGTGGAATATGTTTTAGATTCCCAAGGTCCCTCCAAACAACCAGTAAGCTAAAGGAGGGGGACTTACCTACATGGGACTTCATTTGTGGGGTGTATAAGAGTAGCGCAAAGGTGTGAGCTCTGTGTGAGGTACACAGGTGTGAGCTCTTTGTGATACACAGGGCTTCTACAAATAACTCCCTACATTTCAGCAGTTGCCCTGGTATCATAATATCATGTTTGCCTGAACCCCTGCTCCTCTGTAAGCACAGAAGCTGCACAAGGCAATGGGGAACCCCTTTGGGCCTCAAACTTTCCATAGTGCATCTCTTCTTTATCTTTATTTCAAGCGGTTTGTCGATCCAGCCGCGCATGATGTACTACGGCATATGGGAGGTTTCCCAAAATTAGGGGTACCATTTTGCGGGTCCTTATACCAAGGACTATAGTAGCTGGGGTTTATATCAGGGTCCCCCTATTTTGGGAAACTACCACATGCTGCCCGGGACTCCCGCCCGCTTGGTTGCCACCTTTGCCTTCAACTCGCTTGGCGTTGCAGCGTCAAAGATGAGGGTGGCGAAGCCCTGCAGCTTCGGTTTAGGGTTTAGGGTTTAGGGACACGTGACACGCGCCAGTGAGTGATGTTATGTTACCCAGTTACCCAAGTTTCATTGCTAGGCGTCCTTGTGTTGAAGCTAATGTCGCAATTGGGGTGTCATGTTTGTCGCAATGGGGCTGCATGCTGCACGATAATTCAAATCTAAAGGTCTTTCTACTGTTGCCTTGGTATATTGCTCAGATTTGCTGAGGTCACGAATCGTCGTTTATGAAGCTACTTGAGGCTGCAGCAGCTTGCGACAGCCAAAAAGAAATCACGAACGAAGAACAACAAGATGAAAAAAACATGTTGTGACCCGGACGGACGCAACATATACTAGCAGAGTGAGGCGATGCGGTTTCTCAGTGACATGTGTCAGGTTCTTCATTGGCGACGAAGGCGCAAACTATTTGGACAAAAGTCCAGCTTTGAGCCGCACTTTGAACCTGGCATCCTGGAATGTGCTTGCCGAACCTCACTGCGTGGCTTGCCCCACATGCGACGCAACACTCAACAACCAAGGAATTGCACCCTAAACCCAAAACCCTAAACCCTAAACTGCAGCGACCTCCTTGCTCTTGTCAATCAGTGCCGCCAACCCTTGTGCAAGCCTCACAGGAGATTACACGTACTCCCTCGTCTCCAAAACTACACACTACTACTATCATTATTATTATTATTACTATTAATACTACTATTATTATTGCTATTATTCTTAATATTATTACTACTATTATTACTACTATTATTACTCCGAGTCTCAACCGCGCTAAAGGCAAGATTCATCAAAAGCTTGCGCTTCTGAGCTTGCGGCGCGGTGTTTTTCTCAGACGTGGTTTGTGACACCTCGTCAAAGTCTGCCCGCTGCAAACAGGGACATGCCGAGGGACATACAGCTCACTCATGTGCCAACTTGCCATAACTTTGACTGTTCTTCACACACGGATGGCTGCTTTTAAGGTGCTAGCTACAATGCAATGAAATGGAAAATGCACGGAATTGAACGGAACTGCATCACGTATCTTTCATACACGGGCCCATACTTCCTGGTCCACGCCCAACAAGCTGGCAGCAAAGGTTGCCGTCCTCAGCTTTGCATCTTGCAACGCTTAGAAACCCTCCTGTGGTGATTTGACAATGTCTTTGAGGGTCGAACTGTACGACGCTTGGCAGGTCGCCACCAGGACCTCCAACACATTCCAACCAACGCTTACGTACTTCTTGCAGCTGCATCTTCAAAACCACAGCTCTGTCGCCGCTGCCACATGCAGCTTTGGATGGCAGCGCGTCCTTCTAAGACATGGCATCTCAGGCGCACACTCAGTGACCAGCCTTTGAGCACCTGCTATGACAGTGCACCAATTACCACTCCGCGCTGCATTCAGTATCCGTCAGCCAATCACACAACCATCATGTGTTTGCGGCCCAGGCTTATGTACAAACAGGTGAAACAGAACTCTTTAAGACTTTCTTGCTTGCAACAGAATATGTGAAGCCATGTAAGCAAACCCAACACTGCTATGGCAATGCAGCCTGCAAAATGTCATCAGGCTGCCTGAACTACGTGTCTTTCTGACAAGTTAGGTGCCAATATGCATCCGCCTTCTCTCCTGTCAGAGTTTCGAGGACCATGTTTCCTGGCAGGGGCCGTTTGTGCCTACGTATCCGGCATAATGATTGCAGCGTTCTTTAACCTGCTGTCATGCTAACCAGACGCGCAGCATTGTCGTTTATGCCTATTGCTAGTGCATGGTAGTTGTGGCAGTGTGGCAGTGAAGTTGGCGGGCTGCTGCTGCTGCTGCTGCTGTTGTTGTTGTTGCTGTTACCATTATGGTCTGTTGTGTGCTGATCACCTTTCGTGTCCTGGAACGGACTTGATACGAAATTGCCCCTGATAAGATCTGCCCCGTCACTTACAAACTTTATAGACTGGTGTGCAACCTGGGGGCAGCAGCCAGCTAAACACATGAAACTGCTACTTCGCATAATTTAAGTCCCTGCCTTCCAAGCGTAGTGCCTTCAGCTCAAGTGCGCTCAGCTTCACAGCACGGAGCCGCGGAAGAGGCTGATACACCTGCGTGCATGGATGCATTGTGACATGGCTTCATCGAAAAGATAAGTTGGGTTGATCTTTTTCCATCCCGCTTGGCTGCTTGAAAGCCATGGTTCTCGTTTCGCTGCCACTTCGGAATCATGATGGGGGACAGCGCAAGCATCCGTTTTCCCAAGCTCATGAAAGGCAAGCGGATTTGTCCTTCCGGGGCGGCGGTCAAGTGTATCCCAACGCACGCGGCCGCTTGCGTGGCCACCCGCCGGCCGACAAAAACAGAATTCTATGACGCCGTGTAAGACTTCACATCTAAAAGCAACATCATCCACATCCCAATCACACAACCGCATAGACCTACCAATGCCTCCCACAAGTTGCCCTAAACCCTGATCCTTATAACTACTCATGAGGCAATATTGGAAGGGTACTTCGGTGAACCCAGAAGTGGCCCATGAGGACCCGATTAGGTTCCAGTCATATGACAATGATGATGGGGGCTAATTTTGCACTTTTTGGGGGTTGGGTTCCTGGACAAATATACTATAGTAGTTTCCATTTTATTTTCCATTATCCCTATATAACCCTAACATACTATAGTAGCTATATTACACCTAAAGTCCTTGTATTAAAGAAACACGGGCTGCCAAAGGCCACCTCTGGATGCCGGTTCAACGTGCGCCAGGGCACCTGGGGTTCGAGAGTTCAGGTCTTCAAGTAGATCAACTACATAGTGACAAACAAAACTGAAACTATGCTGTTCTGCGGGGCTTAGGGTTGAGGATTGATGCTTCAGGGTTTAGAGTCAATGAAGAATCAAATCGAAACGCAAATGGACGATGAAAAAGAAGCTGGGTTTGCAAAGCGTTGCTATCGAGAGTTCTGGGGCCGAGGATAAAGCATCAATGTGTCTTATAGGATGTATAGATACTTCTTATGTGGTGGCTTGTTTCACCTATCACTGCCATGAGTAGACCGCCTTGACACCCCAGCCTGAACCGGGGAGGTGCGTTCCAGCGAGTAAAATGGCACTTGCGGGGTTTCCGGTACCCTTGCGGGGGTCCCTAAAATGAGGATAGTAGTTGGGGGTCTATATTGGGGTACCACTAGTTGGGGAAACTACAACTTGTACATATCTCGAAGTTCCTCGCCAAATTACCGTAAACCATACAGTTTCTCACCCACCTGATATTATGACATGAAGCATGTTTTAATCCTAAAGCTTGAGCCCCAACCCTACGAAACCACCAGTAAGGTCGAGAGCAAGGGATGTCACCGGAATTTACCCACACATACTACCCAAAATCGGGCGGGCCTTTTTGGAAGCCCCTATAATACTGACTATAATATGTTCGGGTCTACATGAGGCCCCCCACTAACCCAAAACCCTAAACCCAAACCCCAAAAGATGGGATCTTCAGCCTATACTGGATTGTTGTTAATAGGGAACTCAAATAAGTTACCATAATGGGCACAGGTAGTAATCAATATGGCTTCCCCAATGTAGTAACTTAAACTAAGCTCCTTAACAGTAAGCCAGTGTATAAAGCTTGGCCAGCTAGCTGGCTTTGTGACAGGCTTCTTCCGACTTACAACAACGTGTCTCAAGAATGGTCTGAACACTCAGGATTAAGTCAATGTAGGGACTTGAAGCTTTGGTGCCAAAGAACCGTAAAACATTCACGGCAAATCTTAGCTTTTACGAAGGCTCTAGATATCACTGATTCACTCATTTCAGTATTCTCATTCATTGTTGCAATCAAAAAATCTAGATGTCCGATTGGTGGGTAAGCCGAACACTTCGTGGATGAGGTAGCCAGCATTGGCTCTGGCTAATCTAGGTGCCTACATAATTAAGAATAGGGCGTTGGGCATTTTGCAGTTATACTATAGTTGCACCAGTCATCGGGCAAAGTTGTCGGGAATTACTCCGGCAACTGCAGCAGATGACGATCCATCTCATACACCGGAAAAAAGTTTGCATCATGCTTTGGAGAGCTTTGAAGAACGATCTGTAAGTTGTAGTCTAGGGGCTTTAGGAGGCACCCTTAATGGGGACTCTTGTAGCTTATTTGGGGGTAATCTGGGTACTACCTGGTTATATCGGGGGTATACAAGGCCTATATAAAGGTTATATAAGGTAATGGGATTAGGGGTCCCTTTTAGGGTCCCCCTTTACAACCTTTGATGTAAACATCCCACTTCAGAGCCCCATGGAGCATAACGTGTGCCAGGCCGAGCCACGCCGTCACGCAACGCAACAGTCATCCATGGCGTGTCCTGCATCTATAGTCCCCCGCAAGTCGATGGAATAGGGGGTATATGCGGATCTTCTTATAGTAGACCCAATGCCATAGTCTATCTGCTTAAGGGGGACTATCTCTGGAAATCCCCAACACAACTACTTGCTGGCATGGGAAGCCCATTCCGATCTCAACGTTTTAAGTGGAAGCCCCAGAGGTGGCCTATGAAGGAGTGTATTGCATATAACCCTAATAGTTTCCATTTTCTTTTCCATTATCCCCCATATAACCTCAATATAACCCTAATATAACCCCAATATAGCCCTAAGATTTGAACAAAAAAGGTGCTGTACCAGGCATGCAGTCTGCATCTGCTTGTTGCCTAGGCCTGCTGCAAGCATGTTGGTGCAATCTGCACGCGCACATTTCAAGATGTAGCGCGAAAAAGAGGCTCTTTGACGGATTACAAGGGCGCCACTGGCCTTTTGATTCATCGCGTTGACCTTGTTGTCTATTGAGCTGCACAGGCACGGTGAAGAATTGGATGACACAAGATTTCGTCAGCATGCAGAGGCCATCGCCATGTACCCGTGCCACAACTGGTTTCCCTCTCAGCTAAGGCCGTGTACAGGTAATTGCCTGATTGAAGCCAGATTACGGGGAACCCAGGGGCGCAAGGATCATATGACCCATGAATTTCCTCCATGGCTTCCCGAAATGGGCACGAAACACAATCCCAATGCTCCTAGAGAACCCCCATTATGCACGCACAAAACCATAACTACAAAAAGGCATGCCTCATGTATGAGCCTCCAAAACTTTGAGCCGTAGAATATGTAACCTCTAGTTGAGTGGCCCAATGAAGTATCTTGACTACCTAGGGTAACCAACGTACCTATGAAAGTGGGCGTTGAACCTCAAACCTTGGCACCTTTTCATTTTCTACGGCGCAAGGTTACTCTACGTCTCTGCGTTGACCCTGAAACAAGACAAAGATGTCACAGCTGCCGTCCTCCGCTGCGAGGTTCCGAGGGAACTGAAGCACAGAGCAGCCTTCAGAGTTTAAAGGACCTCTTTATGGGTGCCCCCTCCCGTGTGCCCATGCAGACATACATACACATAGACGAGAGAGCTTGCAATATGTTGCAATACGTGTTCCTCCATTCGTGACGCAAAATAAGAGCGGCGCATGCTCTGCCAGGACCCAGGCAAGTCAAAAAGTTGGCCACCACATGGACGGATGACAAGCTATGCCGCGTAGAGGCATACCGGAGAAAAAACACAAGCTGCGCAAACCTTTTCCTTGTGCGGGGAGATAAGTAGATAGTTCCGGCTATGAAAGCTACCTCCTAATCCCTAAGAAGGCCTCTATAACATTCCCATATGACCAATTTCCCTATTCCTTGCTCAGAGCCCTACTGAGCGCAAGAAGGACCTTGAAGCTTGCAAGGCACACCCTCCACAGACTAATATCTAAGCCCCAAAAGGCCCTTCCGAAGACCAATGTCCGTGCAAGATCTACCCAAATCCTACTTTCCATCCCTAAATTCTGAACTGAAATGGTTGCTTCGAGAGCACTTAAACTCTTTTAATGTCCACCACCTTTCAAGGCAGGCATGCGCCCTAAAGCCCAGCACCTTAGGCAAACCTTGATCAGTCCGCATCTTTGCCAGCATCTGGAAACTTTAAACCTCCATCCCGGCACCCTAGATCCGAGACCATTAACTTCCTAAGGCTTCATAACTCCCTCCCCTGGAAAGAAACTATTCAAAGCCCTAGTTACAAACGTTCCACCATGATGGATTGTGCGTTCCTGTCTTTTGTTTGGGGGGTGTGTGTCGAGCTTTCAGTCCCCAAACCTAAAACCTTTTGAGCCCTGAACCTTAGACCCTACAAACCCTGAAAAATGCTAAACGTTAAACCCTTAAACCCTGAGTCCTAAACCTGTTAAGCCCGCTGCGAAAGGGGTTCGCGTCCTGCCCTCGGCAGGCTAGTGCGAAGAAGAGGACACCCAACCTTTGCGAAAACTTCCACAATTCCTGGTGTCTGCCCTAACTTGCACCCCTAAAAGAGGAATGTTCCGTGTCCTGGGTACTTATTGGGACTTACGGCTCATGACGGCCAAACTCTGGGGTTTGGTGATTAGGGGTCGAAAACACATGTCAAGAAACGGTGCATGTAGCGAGCGGTTAGAAATTTAGGCATTGAGTAAACTGAAAGACTGTGTGATGAGTCGATAAGTTATCATAAGGTATTGGATTTAGGGACAAGCGGTCAGGATAACCCGAAGCCCTCAACCCTTCAACTCTGTCGGCAAAAAAAATGAAAGTCGAAAATCCTCTTCGTCGCAGGGTGAATGGTATTCTTGGGTAGCACAAGGGGAATACATCCCTACAGTCTCAGCCACCTAGAACTTGAGACTAAACTCTGAGCCCCCAATCCCCAAACCCTTAACTTACCTGGGGTTAGCTAGGAATGAAGGAATGGATCCTTATAGTAGTCCCGATATAACTCATCATCACAATAATAATTTCCATTTCTTTTCCATTCCTTCATTCCTAAACCCTAAACCCCATATTCTATTTCCCTTAACCCTATATCCTGATAGTAAGCGAGTAAATCCACGCGCTCCTGAGGTCTCTGCGCCCGCTTGGTCATGGCCAGCGCTGAGGGTGACCTTGAGGGTTTAGGGTTAGGGTGTAGGGCCTTAAGTTCGAATATCAGCGATGACAGGATCCTGTGTTGTACCTCGAATTGTAGTAAGCTGCAAAACCGAATGGCTTGCTTTCATTGGGATATCGCGAAGTCTGCCATGGTATGAACCGCTCTTCAGGCTAATTCCGTTGGTGGTACATGACGAGGACACCTGCGCATTGTAGTATCGTAAGGGTTACTCATAATGCAGGGTGGTATATACGCGGGCCGTTGCTTTCATATGCCCATGTATTTAGAAAGATTCAATTCAACCCTTCTTGCGAGTGCCGTGCTCTTCGTACGGGTCCAGCACCTCCGCCAGAAGCCTGTACAAGACGCATTTCGATTCACTGGGAGCTTCTTAAGTTTATCTGATTGCCGACACTTTTGCGTAGTAACCCTGTAGAGTTCAGGGTATCTTCAGGCAAGCCAGAGGCCAGAATTGTTAAATGACAACTACAAAATGTGTAGGAGCCCCTCCAAACTATGGAAACCTAACGTTGCATGGACGGTATGCCAGCTGCACGCGCCATGGTCTCACAGATTCTCAACACTGGGATGCTATTGAGATACTACAAATCGCATCGTTTTGTGTCGGCTATTGTGGGTCAAGTATACAAGGATTTAAGAGGTTTCTCAACACCAACCCAGGAAAGCCTCACACAGCTGCTGTTAATCAAAGGTCGTCAGCCCACCCCCCAAACTAAGGACACCAACACAACCCTGAACTGCCTAACCCGGAACCCTAGCTTACAAACCCGGAGCCGTAATACCTAAAGCGCAAACCTAAACCCTACAACTTGAATCTATGGCTTAGGGCAATCAGCCCTACAGTAATAGCCCCCCTAATTTGGGAGGTAATATACCTACAATAATCCTTTGCGGTACCCACTTCTGGGTGGGGGATTGACCCAACCCATAACCCTAAACCCCCAAACCCCTAAACCCTAAACCCCTAAACCTAAATCCTAAGCCCTAAATCCTACACCCTAAACCCTAAATCCTACAGTAAACACTACAGCCTGTCCGTGCCAGTGCTGGTTGCGTTTATCCACAACGCCTTCGATCGGCAGCCACGAGCTCACCTCTCTCACTGCCAGGGAGCACCTCGTTAGTTTAGGGTTTAGAAGCCCAAAATATCCCTTCACAGGGATATTCTGGGTTGCTGTTAGAGAACTTGAATTAGGTAATCTAGGGGTTATATAGGGATAATGGAAGATAACATCATTAGTTTGGAAGCCCAAAATATCCCTTAACAGAGTTATGCGGGGGGTTCCCAAGATTAGGTGTACCTTTAAAGGGAATACAGCGGTTATATAGGTGGTATGTAGGGATTTTCTAGGGTTTGGGGTTTAGGTGTTTCCCAAAATTAGGGGTACCTTTTTGGGGGTCCTTAAGAAGGACTATAGTATATTGGGGCACATCTTTGGGTACCCTTATGTTGGGAAACTACCTATATCCCTTAACAGGGATATTCTGGGTTGCCGTGAAGGAACTTAAATTGAGTTACCATAATGGGTACAAATACATAGTAATTCATATGGTTTCCCCAATATATATATATATATATAGTAGTTGAAGCTAAGTTCCTTCGCAGCATCCTATATTTTTGGGAGGATATTCTAGGATATGTACAGACTACTTATGGATAGGAACATGGGCATTGCTAAATCATCAGGATATCGGGTTCAATGTTTCCAGGGAGCCAGGCATGGAGACGGAACATGACATGAAACCTAGGCCTACATCGGCTATAGGAAAGCACACCTTAAGCGACGATTCGTCCCTGGAACCTGCTTTGGATTCTGGTATGATTTAAAGCAATTTCCCTTCATTGAGGTATGTTGGCCTTTCTGGGTACCAAGAATGTGGAAAGACGTACCTGAAGGATGCAATAGTCAAAGGACAAATGCCGCATTGAATGATACAAGATTTCCTCCAACAATAGGGAGTATGGCAAGGTCTGGCGCTTGCGGCGCTACTATATGGACCTGGCTATAGGCTACAGACTACAGAATGCCTGCCCACTCGAAGACGCAATCTCCCAAACAAATGACATGCAAATGAACACAGGCTACCTGTCTGCGAAGAGTACATTTTCAGGTGAGAGGGTGATTTTTGGGATCTTCCCATGACCTTACGAGGCCTTACGATGCACATACGCATCTACATCTAGACATTTACGCGTATATATACACATATATGTGTGTGTGTATATGTATATACACACGTATGTACCTACAATTCTCTATGCAAGCTCCACAAGACCAAACTAGCAGTACTTGGATAAAAGGATTACCCCAAGCAAGCGAAGAGAATGCCCAAGTCTAACAGGAATGTTTCAACAGGGCAAACTATGCAATCCCCCTACCCATGCATTCCTGGGCCCTGAGTCTCTTAATTGGACGGGCAGAAATTAAGGATCCCCCAAGTGATGTAGTTCTTAGGGTATAGTGCGCACAACGTAGTGCAAGATTGCCTCCATCCAGAAACCATAGATTCTAAACCCTAATCAGATCCTACGTCCAAAATCATAGACCCCAAATCCCTGACACTGAATCCCAAACTAAATCCGACACCCCGAACCCTACACCTAAGCCCCAAACCCCAAATCCCGAGCCCCAAATCCCAAACCTTTACCCCTAAACCCCAAAACCCTTAACCCTAAATCCCAAAGCCTACACCCTAAACCCTAAATCGGGGCCGCAGCTGCATGGGCCGGCCAGGTTGCTAAAGCAGTGCGCGGCCTGCTGCATGGGAAACTCTTTGGGTTTCTGAAGGGGTTTGGGGATTATACCAACTGTATAGGGTTTAGGGTTTAGGGTGGATGTCTTAAGGGGTTTGGGGATTCTACCGCCTGTATAGGGTTTGGGGTTTAGGGTGGAGTTCTTAAGGGGTTTGGGGACTCTACCAACTGTATACTGTTTGTGTTGCTTAGGGGGTCTATGGTTTGTACTAGTTGTATAGGGTTTAGGTCCAGAGTTTTGGGAGGGTGTTGAGCGAACTTTGTGCGAGTTGAGGTTTCAGCGTTTGCCCTTGACAGATGGTATTTAGCTGGGCTTGAGGGTTCCGGGATTAAGGTTTAGGGATGAGGGTTTCAGGGTCTTGGGGGATCCCTTGAAAGGGGCTGTACGGGTTGCATAGGGTTTGCGGTCGTAGTAGGTGCCAGAATAATTCCAACTGTAGAGGGTCAGAGGAAAAATGGACCGGCTTTTGATGCGAGCCGAAAGGACGGAAAGGGGTGCGTAAGCCATTGGAATAGGTGGAGTAGAGTTTCTGGTAAACTCCCATAAAAACTAAACCCTAAACCCTAATAATTTAGGCATTAGAAAGGGATCCCTTAGTCACACTTCTACATTATCCGTCGTCAGGGCATCTGACTCCAATTTCTCATTGCGGAAACAGGCAGCTAGATCATATCCTGAATTCAAAGGCTGATCCTTACAGCATGGGCTCCGCGCGTTAGGTTCCTGCCCAGTGCAGGCTCATAGCCTCCCTATATAACATCTGTTTAACCTCATATACTCTTAGGGATCTGATGTCCAGATCCTCCGAGGGACTTGGGTCGGATTAGGAAGCAGACTCTCTGAGACCAGATCTCGTGATGACCACCTTAGACTTACATGGCAGCATGCGGACGCGAGATTCAGACTAGGGTACATAGGGTATGTAGGGTTCAGGGCTTAACTTACCAGAATAATATGGGTATATAGCAAGTAATAAGGTTTCCTAACTAGTTATTTTGGGGGGATTTCCACATGCAACCAGCCCCAGAGTCAAGCCGACAGAGAAGCCATACGGACTACTCAGTTCCTCCAAAATTATTCCTTTGAGTGCGCAGGCTATTCCGGCAACCAGGAGTGTGCGGTGCGAAAATGGAACTGACCTTCTGGAAATAATCAAACCATGTCTTCTAGACGCCAGACTAGGGCCCCAGCACGAACCACCACTTACAGGATCCATCACAAACCACCCGATGCAAAGATACGTGCGGCCTGAGCAGGAATTACTCAAAAACAGACCTCTAAATCGACGCATCATGCTCCGCAGTCTCCCTTATCTGAAACCTTCCCAACCCATTGAGAAAGCGTCGATGGAAGACGAGGGGTTTGTTGTATCAATGTCTTCCAGTAAGTGTTCCTGCTTGCAGGCTGAGTGCGTACTTATGCAAAACATTTTAAGTAGCAGTAATCCACATACAACCGGCTATACGGATAGCCGCACTACCTATCTCCTCAATTCTTCCATGAACCTGCAGGCATGACATATCATCCCCAGAACTGCACAACCAACATTTGGTAATTGATTGGGGGTACCCTTTTGTGGGTCCCTACAATAAGGACTGCAGCATTTAGGGGTCTATATTGGGGTCCCCTTATTTGGGAAACTACCATTTAAACACTCTCATCCTCAACTCCCTCAGGCCCCAGTTGTAGCCGCATGGAAGGAGTCCTATGCCCTGGGCCTCCCTTCCGGCAAGGTACCCAACAGTCGACCCACACCGAACACCGGATCCTTGTGCGCGTTCAATAGGGCTGTCTGTCAATTGTCAAAATCATGGTTCGTCTTGGCTATGCCACTATGCCGATTGAGGCCCCCTAAGATTAAATATTCCCAAAGTATTGTAATATACAACATAATGAGAATATGGAATATTAGGGCCGGGGGGGGTGGGGGTGGCTTTCTCAGCTTCAGGGAGCCCATTGTAAGAAACGACTGGGGTGCGTCTAAAGGGGGGTCCCTTTGAAGCACCTTCTAGGTGCTAGCTGTCCACTGGCTGGTTGCGTGGCACGCCTGGTTTCGCATGCCTCCAGACAGGGCACCGACTTTTGGTTAGGGCACACATCTAGTCCAGCTGAAGCACAGTAATCCAGAGAGGCTTGGCAGCCACACCCAAGCTTTTAGGACCAAAAGCAGGTTCAGATGCAGGAATCAGAGGTTCACATCCGCCAGTGCAAGCATACATTTGCAGAGAACCTGCTCCAACAGCATCTGCTACGGGAATCACAGCGCATGTGAGTCTGGAACCTGCCTGGGAACCTCTGAGATTGAAATTCTGAGCGCCATGCTGCCAGACGCAAACAGCCTTATCTGAAGCAGTTTGCGCCAGTTAGAGATTTACGCTACCTGTTTCTTACTTGCAACTTGTCTAGATTCTCTTGCGCATCCAGAACATTGACGGGTGTGGCTGTCCCGTTTCACGCCAGTTCTCTGGTCATTTCGGAGCTTCTCAAACTGTTGGGCCCTTTGGGACGTTAGGGATATGCAGGGATCATCACAAAACTCTTGGGGGCAAGCATGAGGGATTTTGAGGCCACTCTGAACTACTCCCATTTCAGGTGCATCTCTTTGAGGTGTCCGTGTCTAGTGTCTTTTCTTGAGTCGAAATTGGGGTGCTCCAAAATACTTATCTCACTCGTCCATGTGCCCAATACTGGCGTGCTGCTCTTCTGGTACTAGCAACTTGTACAGTGTCTGGGTAAGTGTATGATTATTGAGCAGTTGGACCCTTACGGGAGTGTATAAGCCTGAACTATGAAGTGCAGAAACCTGCAGCAGTCCTACTACATTTGCATGTCAAAGGTTAATATTACACTGGCTGTCAATCAAATTCAACTGCCTCTGAAAGCCGGCAACCAACAAACACGTTCAGCCGCCTCTGAAAGCCTGCAACCAATCTCATGTTGGAGTCTATTCGGCGCAGCCTATATACAGCATTGTAATGCAAGGAATCTAGGACCACAGTACTGGTAATGATTTAGGCTTCTACATCATGCCCCCGACACAAGGAACCTCCGCAGAGCTATGTGCCTCTGCTTAATTCTCCAGGTAACAAGACACATACAAGTTTACTTGGAGGTTCGTGGGTAGTGATAAGAAAGATTAGTAGGCCCTTTTCATTGGTACACAACTATTAAAATGGGAAGTACAATTGCCCCTGTATTCCAACTAGATCTATCCATGACCCTTTAAGTCGGAATGTTGAGTGCAAGTGAGCGAGCCAGTACATGGAGCCGAACTCCCACCACCGACTATACTTGGAGGCCTATGGGTAGGTTCGCTTTGGCGTGTATGCAAATTTCTCGAATCGAGAAGCCACTCATGCATTCCATGCTGGACAGCTTAATATGTCTAAAAGAGACCCGCGAGCTTTGAACCCCCAATGTGCGCACTGCCTGATGTAGGGCCCTTTGCTATCCCTCTAGTCGCTATTCACACGCAGCAAAAGTACTGGCAAGGACAGCATTCTAAGGCTCGTTTGGTCACGCAATTTTCAGATTTCCAAAGGTGTTCGCACCCGGTGTACAATTTCAGGATTCAGTTTCGGGTTCGAGCATGCTTCCACCGCAAGGTCTTGCAGACTTTGCCTCCGTAGCGAGTCATGGAGTGACTGTCAACGATGCGCTGGGGCAGCCTTCGCTGCTGAAGTTGTGGTCCTGGACGACGCTGACTGGTCTTTTTCGTTGAAGAACCTCGTGCATTACAGTGTGACCTGTCTCTCGTCGGCCAGATGATTCTTGGTACAAGAACATCCATGCTGGGCACCAAAGCATCCACGCTGGGACAGATGAGAACGTCCAGGGCACCAGAGCATCCATGAGGGGACAGATGATATCATCCTTCGTACCCGAGCATCCCTTCTGGGACACATGGCAACATTCATGGTACCAGAGCATCCTGCGGATCATGCCGATGTTGTGATAGACTTCGCATGCCTCTTTCACAAGGACGATCCGTGCCCCCACCAGCACACTTGAGAAAGTCACATGTTTTGACCGAGGTGGGCGGCTGCTGTTTGTGCTTCGCGCATGCTTATGCGTGCGCAAACTGCCGCCTGGGGCGTTGTTAAGTGCTAATCTCTATATCAGGATGATCTGAAAGGGCAATAGCTGTTGTTATTCAGTAGGCACTTAATCATAGGCAAGGAGCGATCTGCCAGCTTCAGCACAATCGCCCCATCTGCAGCCCTGGGAGCCTCAGAGCAGGGGTTGGAAGAGATGAGTTTACAACGATTAATGTGGCTTGCTGGAGCGTGGTGTTGACGCTGATCTCGTAGTCATTTGAAGGGGACAATCTTTGCAAATCCTTAAGATCTCAAACAACACGCACGGTGCGCACGACATGGCACAGCAGAAGGCCGAATGCAAATGGCTGCTGGCATCGGAACGGAAGCTTGAGTCAGGGGAATGAATTGCGTTCACACCCTAATAACTACCCATGCGTATTGGCCGCCACTTGCACTCTGTCAAGGGAATGACCATCTGTCAGCAAAGAAGGTGTCGGCCTGACGAAGTGCAAGGCATGCCGTCTCAGCGCCAGACCGCGCTTTCAGGCCAAACGCTTGCCACAATAAGGTCCTGAGGACATTCTCGAGTATATACAGGAATAGTGGAAAGGAAAATGGAAAATATCATAATAGGAGCATGGAAAAGAAAACGGAAACAACTATATTGTAATAGGGTAATGGAAAAGAACATGGAAACTACTATGTTATAATATGACAACGGAAAAGAAAATGGAAACTACTGACTTATGATATGACAACGGAAAAGAAAATGGTAACTACTATATTATAATAGGGTACTGTATCTATTTAGCAAGGACAAAGTCCTGGGGCTAGCAAGCATCTTCAAGGGAAGGGCAAGGTCCTCATGTTTGCAAGCTGGATTTAGACCCACGGCTAGTTTGGGTTTTGTGTTTAAGGTTTAGAGGGATATATACGGGTTATATAGGGGAATGGAATAGAAATGGAAACAACTACGTACATTAATTAGGGCAGGCGTGCGCGGGAAGCACTGACGAAGCCACACCGTGGCAGGCAGTTCTGCTAGGAAGAAGGCAAGGACTTACCAGTGGCGATGGCTGTCTTCGCAACATGTCGCGATGTGCATCGTATAACTACTACTTATTCTTATCACTATTACTCACACTAGAATGGCTAGTACTATAGCGTTGCTCTCACTCTGAATTCTGCTGATACGCCAATTTTTTGTCTCAGCCCCGAACCACATCATGCGGCTGCCAAACCAGGACAGCGCCTTTCTGCTCCAGCGCCTTGTAGGCCTCCGACGGATTGGGGTTTAGCCTCCCCCAAACTAACCGAGACCCCCTTTCCAGTGCATTATACGGGAGAGGTAGGCACATCATACGGACATGATAGGGATGTATAAGGTTTCGCTTCCCCCAAGAAAATTTGAAGTTGACGTGGACCTTTTTCCTAGGACTTCACCTTTGTAGGGCCTTTTGTCGGCTTCCTTGTTAGCCGTGTTCTTTGGACTGTAGTTCTGTGGTTACTTTCAAATTTACAAAACGTGTCCATGCTGTGAATCCAGATGCTGCTTTCCTTCCTTCAACCCTACAACCTGAGCCACTCATTATGAAGAACCCCTCCACTTCCCATCAATTCATTAGGCTACTGGGCCCTAGGGGTGTTAAAGGCTACCCATGCCGTCACTTTGGTATAGTCCCAAGGCCTCCAGCGGAACACATCGATATCTTCAGGCTTGCCCTTTAAAAGAGCCTTCCATACTGAGTGGCCAAATTGCCTGTAGAGAAAGGCCATCAATGGAAGAGGAACTTGTTGATAGGTGATCGAGAAGGTTTTTATAATGATCAATTGATTTGGTTCCGGCTCCACTATAAGCTTGAAGGGGATACAGAACCGCACTACGGATCCTACTGTGGGCACCTGGCCTGGCCTTTTTGAGTGCCTTGATGTAGGCAGATATAGGAAGCCAGCATGTAGAGTTGCTTGATATCCGTGAAATATGCAGGAAGTTGCGTTTTCTCGGATCATGTTGAAAGGTGAGCGCGGGCCATCTTATTGCAAAAAAAGTGGGATATGGGCGCCTTGCTGGGGATTCACCAGGGGCTACTGTAGCCCCCCGTTCCTACATTCCCTGATCGCCTAGCACCGAACTTTGAACTTTAAACCCTAAATAGCCTCTCTCAGTTTCCATGTTCAATGCCTTTCCCAACTAAATAGCAAGCAAAGAGTATATGCAAGCCCTAGCCCTGAAACCCTAGACATCCCTGTCTACATCAATGTTACTACTACCCTCCCCAAGCAAGCATAGGAGCCGATATGGTCGCCCTTCCAAGGACAGTAACATGTGTAGGGCCCTTATTGGGCCTTGAATGCTAGTTTGGGGGAGTGCAACCACGATTCGAACCACGATTAGGTACAACCTGTTTGAGACCCAGTTTCTTCACAGGGCCTCGAACAAGGCACATGTTGACCCATCCTCAGAAAGCACATCCACATTGCAAAGTTCAGAGGGGGTTCCAAAAAATTGGAACCACTTAGAACCTTTTTGGCTTTAGGATATGTAAGGTGTAGCGTTGCGTATGAAGGGTCCCAAAGGTTTTAACAGCTAGCCGCCCATTCGGGGCCCTTTTTGTGTCCCTGTGGTATGGATTCTAGGGCCGGGCGGCAAGTGCCGGCCTGGCCGCCGACCCCTCGCCCACCCAGCCATCATGTGAAAGCCAAGCCCACCCCAGCCCTGCTGATGCTCCTGATCGGGAGAAATGTACGAAAAAATGATGGTCTTGCTACCTGGGATGGTTTTTAGGTTTGGAAAATCTTGTTCACTATACTTTACCATAAAATAACCCACAATGGAATCCCATTTGTGCTGATGATGCTCCTCCGCGCCGCGCCCCGTGCGCCAGCATTATCAGCATACTTGGGACCCAATTTGGTTTAATTGGCACCAGAAGGGTCAACAAAACCAAGAAAGGCCTTCAAGAACGATGCCTTCTTAGTCTTAGCCCACATGTACACTCTCTTGCAAATCAGAAGCAAAATTTCAAAGTATTTGCCAAGGTAAAGTGGTGCAAGACCATAGCTCAGGAGCGACAAAACTGCTGGAAATATGGGCAAGACACA
Source organism: Symbiodinium pilosum (assembly GCA_905231905.1). Taxonomy (NCBI): domain Eukaryota; class Dinophyceae; order Suessiales; family Symbiodiniaceae; genus Symbiodinium; species Symbiodinium pilosum. The sequence goes on along the minus strand of CAJNIZ010031879.1, from coordinate 18,078 downwards.
TCCAAAGCAAGCAGCATGCACAGTTTATAGGGCTTTGTCTGGGCAATGCATGCAATGCCTTGTCATGCAGCGCAGGTGCTACCAACACAGGTATTTGCAGCGACAAACACCGCCCACAGCGCGTACTTTGGCATTTTTTGGTGCTTATATTCTATAGCGCATTTTGAGGTCCCAGCAGCCCCCCCCCACGAGCCAGCATCATGAGCATCATTGGGCCTGCTGGGGCCTCCAATTTCCTTTTGCCAACACATAAATGAGATTCCAACACCAATCCAAAACACAGGGTATGTTGAGGTGTCCAAAAGAGAGAAACGAAGGCACACTTGTGCTGATGATGCTGGCCCAAAAAATTATCCCAAACCCTCCGTAGGGGGGGGCGGAAGCATCCAAAACGCATACAAAAATCAACTTCAAGCATCACCTTAATTTTCGACCCCCCCAAAAACACTTTTCCAGGGCTTCCAATGCGGGGGGTCAGCGGTCCGGGCCGCACCCCCATAAAGCATAGCTTTAGCTAGGCGTGCAGCCGCACCGGACCATGACGGCCAGGCCGGATTTGGGGTCATAAAAGGGGCCCGGATCCCACGGATATGTAGGTTTCACACGATTACACGGGCCTCATACTTAGGGTTGGGGTTTCTTTCCGGATGTCAGTTGCAGACTTATGACACTGATGATGCTCAAGTGGTGTCACTCTGTTGGCAAGTCATTAGGTTCTATCTTGGATCGCAAGTAGTCACTACAACGGATGACGGTGTCTCTAGTGGGTCCTACATATATTCAAGTATAACACTATTACTGGGTAGGGCCTGGCACAGCTTTGTAGCCCTGCCTGGTCTCAGTGGGAGACTATTAAAAAATACTATCAGGGTGTAGGGTTTGTGTTGCTTGCTGGGTCATTTTTTTTTACTGCAAACTTGAAAATGATAGGAGCCCAAGTTGTATGAACTCTCCCAGGCAATTTCTGCCAAACCCTTGTGCTAACCGGTTTGGGGTTGAGGGCTTTTTCCCAAACTTGCCCTCAGGCGTGGCCCTTATCTAGAGCCCAAAAGCGGCCAAAGTTCCTCCAATGCCCCAGTCATGCGGTGGAGTCACCATCCCCTTCGTTTGATAAAGGGACACCTCCAAGTAGCTCCTTTGCTAGACCTCTAAGTCTACAAACAATACCTACTTTGGGCCCCCTGTCTGTGCAGCCCTGGAAGTATTTTAGTTCAGGTAACAAGCAGTAATCCGCGATGCGTACTGTAGGGAGCCGAATAAATACCAATTTCATGTTGAAGTCTGCTTGCTGCATTCTATACCAGAACCCTACAAGGAATCTAGGACTTTTGCATCGGCAGAACCAGAACCCTACAAAGAATCTAGGACCCTTAGTATTGGCGAATATTACTATGGCTCCCAGAATGTCCTAGGGACTCTCAGGACCCCCACTACCTGCTACCCCACTAGCCATTTAGACCCAAATACAGAGGGAATATGGCCTCAATAGTATTGGGGTACCAGGTAGTGGGGGTCCAGGGAGCTTCTAGGAACCCTAAACCCTAAACCTTGAATGATTGTGTCAAGGATCATCCTCCGCAGCGAACCCAAGGGCCTTCCGCCCTATAAGCGAGGCAAAGGCCTTTGAGCGACTGCGCTTGGGGCTTATAGTGCCCCTTCAGTAGATGGAATATAGGTGTGGTTTAGGGTTTAGGGTTCCTAAGGGTTATATTGGGATAATGGAAAAGAAAATGGAAACTACCATATTATAATAGGGTATATATTGGGCTTATAGTGCCCCTTCAGTAGATAGAATATAGGGGTCATATTAGGGTTATATTGGGATAATGGAAAAGAAATGGAAGCTACCATTTAGGATTTAGGGTATAGTCCCCCTTAATTAGATAGAATATGGGGTAATATGGGGATCTTAATATAACATACCCAAAGCCATATTCTATCTACTTAAGGGGGACGGACTATAGGGTTTCTTGGGTTGCTGTGAGGGGAGTGCATCTCAGCAAACATTATTCTCATCATTTGCATGTCCATAACTTTCTAAGGGGTGATGTATAGGTAGCAATGAGCATGTTTCACTGACTGGTGTGGCAGAGTTGGAGCGGGAGACTTAGATACTGTTGTAGGGATGCAGGACCCGGTAAGATGTGATGTTGCACAAGTTGGCAGTGCAGAAAACATCTCTACTTTCAGCAAAGAGCCAACTTCTTATGAAGTACGGCTCAGGACCTAGGGTCAGGCTTATGGACCGGAGCCACTGAGTTGGCGACAAGCCTATTTGTCAGTGGTCTCGTGCAGTTCACAATAATTCTTAACCCGCAGATTGGGTGATAATCGCAGTCTACTACGACCCAATCTCAAGAGGAGAGCAGCAGCAGCAAACGACTGTCGGTCCAAGAAAAATGCTCTTTACAACCTGCAGAACTTGTAGGCTAACTGGGGCGTAGGGGCTGAATGTTGGGACGGCATCCTGCTCTTCTCGGAGACTCCGACTTGTGGAATGCAGACGACATGCGTGGGCAGGAAATGAGCATGAGCAACAATGAAAGAATTTCGGAAACCCCAATCCCTCGACTCATGACCCACTATGGCTGTCATGTTCTTCTTAAAGCATCGCGCAATTAGCTGGCTCGGCCTTCAGCTGCGCATGTACGAGCACTGAATACCCGGTTCCTGTTTGGGACAATATCACAAGTTCATATTCCATGTTCCTGAACTATTTGGCTCTATACACAGCCAACAGCTACCCAAACATCCCATACAGCGTTAGCTTGTAAGTCCTGGAGGTTGACGCTCTACCACAAAACACATGAGGCATAGGTGCGCATTAACTATCATACATCGTAGTATGCAGAACAGCATATCCATGAAGATGCATGTGTACACATGATACAGTACAGTATATAGTAGTGAGTGTACACAACAATATGCAGATGACAATTCCTTCCGTGCCCGTTTTTGGCAGGTGTCGGTGTAAGCTTCTGTGTCTGTTGCCAACGTCTCTGACGAGGGCAGTTCCAAGCGCACTCTACGCCGGCGGTAGGATCTGCTTCAAAATTCATGGCTGCACCAGAGGTTTAGGAGTAGGATTTGGGGACAGCGTCTAGGATTTGTGGTCTGGGGTAGGTAAAAAAAAGTTCACACGTGAACTCAGAACATATTGAGCGGCTTCACTAATAACAGGTACAAGCAGGGGGGAGATCGTTTGGGCTCACCAGAATCTACCCAGTCAGGGTTCGGGGTGTTATTCTGAAGCCAATGCTCTAGGAAGAGTTTGATGGCTTCGGCAAGGCAAGACTGCCAGCTCTTGGCGCGCAATCTGAAGAATGGCTTATTCTATGGACCCTCGATTGAAGGGGGTAGCAAATAGGTCACCCTGAATCTATATAGCACCACTCAATGCCAAAGACCTCTGGAGCTTACCATGGCTATTCAAACCTTGCTTGCCACCTGGGAATTTCAGAGACGCATTCACGCAGCTTAGAGTACAGTTTTAAGAGATTCAGACTTTAAGCGAGCCCCTAGCACCTATGTCCTAAACCCTAAATAGTAGGTTCCATTTTCTTTTCCATTATCCCACCCTAGACCCTAAACCCTCTAAAATGAAGCTTGTCCCTGAAGAAGGTGGCAGGAGTCAAAAAGTTGCACAGCGTTAGGCCCTTCAGTGGCCTCGAGGCTTTGAAAAATACTTTAGGAGGACCCCCCACCTTGTAGTAGTGGTATAATAGGAATATAATAGGACCCTAATACAGCCCTTAGTATCCCTTGTGAGCACTATTACTGGATGGGGGGTCCACCTAAAAAATACTATACAGGATCTTCACGAAATCAGTAAGGGAACATATCACATATCCCACAGGTCAAGCCAAAACACGCTGCACAAGAAGCAGTGAAACATCTGCAGGCAAAAAGAAGCTGCAACGGAGCTAAAAAGGGCGATCCGCCCAGGGCATTATCCGCCTCAGGGGCCTGAATAGATGCAGAGATCATGTTGAATGCTCTTTGAAGACAGCTTTCAGAATTTTCAAGTCCCCTGTATCAAATCGTTGGAGTCACGCAAGGGGCAACGAAGAGAGTAGAGTGCTGTTTCTGGACCTACTAAGAGATTAGCCACCCAATCCCGGCTCGGAGTTCACTCGCTGAGATTGGTGACGTTGTAACTCTCAAGAACAGCAAGTCCTCAGTTCAATCTGCTCCCCTGATCCCCGTAACACAGCCTGGCCGTGCATAACCCCCTATAATGCCTCAAGTACACAGCCCCATGTAGAGCTTTGCATGTTCTGTCAAAATGCCAACCAAGTACGGTGGAGTCATGCGTGGCCAAGCTCACTGCTTCGCCATCCAGCAGCCCGCGCACATCAGGCCCTTCTTGTCTCGATCCTGGAGTAAAATCAGAGGAGTTTGGCAACCCCCAAAACCCAAGTCAGTTTCCATAATATGATAGTTCCTCGTAGCACTAAGGTCGCATGTTGGTTGGTTGGGGCTACTAAATTCCCCTTACTACAAGAAGTGTCTAACGCAATTGTCAAACTTCTGGCGGGCCCTTTCGGGATGACAGTAACTCACCCCCTCCCCTCACAATGAACCCCTCCCACCGCCTTAGTAATGAATATGCCTGATGAAATATCGCAAGGGAAAGTCTATGGGTAGTTAGGCGGGCTACTGTTTCCAGCCTATCGAGATTGCGTTGTAGTGACCATAGGCCCAGTGTGTGGATTCTCCCAATGACTCCTCTTTAGCTCGTGTACTCCCAAACCCCAGAACATCAACGTGAAGCAAACGCCGTTGATACAATAAGTTGAGTTTGGGTACCACATCAACCCTGTGACTATCATATAATTCGTTTTGGCTCCTTCATGTCTGCGTTGCCATTGTGGATACCAATACAATTTCAGTTTCCATTTCATTTCACTCAGCTATATCCTCAGCCCTAAACCCTACACTCTAAACCCCCCAAATCCTGAACCCGCCCATGAGTCCCGGAACGTGTCCTTGAGTTGTCGATTCTGACCACAGGCGGGGCACCTAGGATTGTAAGGGCTGGACTCCAAGAAAAGATGTTTCTCTTTTATGGACGTACCCTACCCAAGGCTTCTGGGCGAGGAGATTGCAGACAGTTTCCTGCAATATTCAGTCAGAAAGGGTCTGGAATTTGCAAAAATTGGGACATCGACCCCTGTACTGCGCCTTTGGCTTTAAACAACTTTCTTCTCTGTATTCAAAGATTGCATCACGCTTAGTTCACGGCCTGTGCGCCGAACCCCAAATCCTGCTCCGCATGTCTACACAGCCCTGACGAGCTGAAATGAAGCGAACATGGCGCCCTCTTGGGACATCCCTGTGCCAAACCCACGGCCCTCCCCAGAAAACTTTTCTCCTGTAAGGCTCCGCTTATTGAGACACCACGCTGTACAAATCCCATTATCTTGACATATAGCACCCCTATGAAGGCCATACAAACCTCACTGAAGGACCCCTGAATGGCGAGAATCCACCATTATTTTCTAGTGCTTCAAGAGGTGCGCAGCGGAGTCGTGGATCCTAAATTGTAGTCCCACACAATAGTTCCCATATTCAATCCCCCCCTCCCCTTATGCACAAGAGAGCCCTAAGCTAACCCTAGAGCCCACGTAATTCCTACATGATGTAATCGTTTCCATTTCTTATCTTCATTCCTACACCCAAATCCCGCGTGATCGCTTCACTCTAATATTAACCCCCCCCCCCAATGTTGTTTACATTAGGGGGTCAGGCCCTTAAATATTTAGGCAAAAAAAAGGCTAAGCCCGAACCGAACCCCAAACCAATAAGTGACACTGGGTGCCCAGCAGGCCCACATTTGAGTTCTTGCGCTTCCGCCTCTCGGCCTATCAAAACAGTCATGCTTAAACTTGGGTTTGGGGTTTAGGGCCCCCAAAGGCGCCCCTGGGATAAACATGGGGGTATGAAAAGATTATAAGGACCTTTTCATGGCTAACATAAGGCGTGCTTTAAAATCCACTCCCCTATAGTTATGGGATGTTATGGGACGGGTACCATGGAAGCAACATAGGGTTCAGGGATCAGGGTTTAGCTTTACGTCCTCTTCCTCAAGTAGAGGATTTTGGGGTAGAATAATGTAGAATGTGTTGAAGAAGCAGGAAATCCAATGGAAGCTTGTTTCAAATTAGGATTCGCTGCTCAGGCGGCCTATTGCGAAACACTCGTTCCATCTAAATGCAGCTACAAGAGACTATGGGATGCTACCAGGTCAATTGGGCTTTGCGTACATAATGGCAAAAATGGTTACGACTGGGGACATGTTGGTCATGGTAATTGTGCAGCATTGTTATGCTATGGGGCAGCTGCTTGGGTTTACGAAGTTGGGGGTTCCTGGCTTCTCCAACGACGGGGCTCAAAAACGGACGGCCATGGTTGAAAACACCGCGCTTCCAATGTTGATCTTTACAAAATGTTGAGCGTTTGCTTCAATTCCAACGTGGGTTGTTGCAGCAACTATGCGCTTTCAATTTCCCCAGAATGCTATTGACCTGATTACACAAAAGACCCTGTAACTTTTTTATGGCTGAGCTATACCGGGTTGCTGTTCAGGACGTACTTTTAACTTACTCTATTGGGGAAACCATATAAATCATTGTATATACCCATTGTGGTATCTTAGTTTCAGTACATTCACGGCAACCTAGTATACCGTACACCAAAATCCCCATTCCATGTGTCATTCTCACACGTTATTTCCGAAAAGCTTCAGGAGGTCCTGATCCCAAAGCATGGCCCCGAGAAGCACCAGTAACCTAAGGTAGGGGTTTAGAGACCTAAGAATGCTAATAAGATTAACAACAACCACAATTTCAGCATACAAGAAAACTGAAAAAGACATAATGCATGTCGTACGCACTATGGGGTTCCTACAAATTCAGCTGTACCTCTGCAATGAGCTGGCCTTTACATGTTCATGCGTGGGAAACATTTTTTCACGCCTCCAATTTTGAGCATGCAAAAAAATGCAGCAAAATACAATCCAAGCATGGCTCTGCTTGCATGGGAAGCTACACTAAGCTCAATGTTTCCCCATATACCCCATATTCTATCTACTTAAGGGGGACCCTAAACCCAAAACCAACCCTAAATAGTAGTTTCCATTTTCTTTTCCATTATCCCAATATAACCCGTATATACCCTATGATAACCCTAAAGAAGAGAGTGGCTGACCCAAAGGAACCTCAGGCCGTGGAGCCTCAAGGATACAGGGTTTGCAACACCGTTCTTCCGACCATGGAGCAGTTGCACGTTTCCATCCAGAGCAACGCTGGAATGTCATGCACGAGGCATCCTAAAGCCTTTTACACCTGGACTTGCTGATGCATCCTATCTGCTAAACCCACATCCCTAAACCTTGTGGCACACGACGCGTTCGGGCTCAAGTACGCTTTAGGATGCAGCGCCCTTCGCTGAGGTTGAGACTGCGCAGAATCATAATCTCAAACCATCCTTTGTCCAAAACGCCAAACGCTGACAACCTCGCACCCCAAAACTAGCACGATAGCACCGAAAATGCTTGGAATCCCATGGCCTTCAGGGGTGAAGGCGGTGCGGGCGCAAGTCCTGTGATGTGGGGTCCTAAACAAGTTGGATCCGGGGATACATAACACTGGGTTGTCGTTCAGGAACTTAGAGCAGCTTACCATAATGGGTTTATATAATACTTAATATGGTTTCCCCAAAGCAGTCACTTAAATTAAGTTCCTTAACAGCAACCCAGAATACTAGACTTCCAAAGGATCATGAGGGGATGCTATTCGTCAGCGTGCAGGATCCGCGGCGTAGCCTTTGGGCTGAGGGGTGCTCTGATCTGGCCATGGGCCAGAATAGCCAGCGCTCCATACACAATCCCTACCCTATGGGCCACATATGAGCTTCAGTTATATAGGGGGTTATATAGGGTGCTATTATAGGGGGTTAGTAAAGGGGGGGGATACTAGGAGTTTAGTTTAGACTATAGCTCATACGTAATTATTTCTCTTTTTGGGTGCTACACTTTCATTTCCTGCCCACAAAAAGCATAACAAGTCCAGAAAGGAACTGCATTAGAGCCTCTGCGCAAACACAAAAAGAAACTGTGAGGCTTCCTTGTTCCACACCAAGAAGAAACCCCCCACATGGGCTAAACATTGAATTCCACAGACTCCCAAACCCTGATCCACTGAAATTTAAACCAGTCCACTAAACGCCAATTTCGCGAAATGCTAACACCTTCCAAGCCCAAATCCCCTTTTTGCAACAGTTCCCAAAAACTACCCCAAACCCAAAAACATCCGAAAAAACAATTGCAACAGCCATCTCTTAGGTGGACCCCCCACCCAGTAATAGTGACTATAAGGAATAGTAAGGATTATATTAGGGTCCTCTTATATTATGCCTATTTTACCACTATTACAGGGTGGGGGGGTCCTCCTAAGCCATCTCAAACAAAACCCTAAACCTTAGAACCCCGAAGCTCGAGCAGCCTGGTTGTAGGGCCGCTGTGGCCGCCTGTGGCGCCGTCCACTCCCGATCCGGCTGCACCAGGGACTGGGATCAGACTATGGTAATCACTTGATGGAGAGTCCAGACTTTTAGGGCTAATTGTTAGGGACCTAGGGTTGAGGGCTTCAGGATTATAATGAGCCGCTCGACCTCTAAACATGCACATTGCCCCCCACCCCACCCCCACATATAATGGCACAATATTGGGAATATGAGCACTATCATGGGGTTTGGAGGCTTTGCTGTTTTTGGAGCCACTTGTTCAACAGTGCACTGAAAATCAACAAGACAGTAGCACAAACAAAGGGGTTACCAGGATGCCCGACTGCTGCCTACATATCATGCAGGAAGTCCTTGGGTGTTGAAAGTCACTCTATGCGGCGCTTGTTGCACATTCCAAGGTCGACTAACCACCTTGGCAGGCTAGAGCATCAGATCCCCTGAACAACTGGCTTGCTGCTGAGCAAATTAATTTGAGTTACTATATGGGGGAAACCCTATTAATTACGACAGTATATACAAATTTTGGTAACCCTCAACCCTAAATATCCTATATACACATATATATATATACCAATTATGGTAACTTAATGTAGATTCCCTACCCACAACCCAAAGAATCAGGCCCCAACCCTTTCGGGAAAACCCTGTGCCCCAAGCCCCTGACGGAGGGGCCTTTAAATTCAAATGGGTGGTTGTCAAAATTATGGTCCCTTTTTGGGTACCCTACATATTAGGTGCCATATTATAATAGGGATCCAAAAAGGGACCATAGTTTTGACAACCACCCAAATAGAGTTGCGGGGGGTACTTTATATACACTACAAGTATGTAAGGACCATCTCTCAAAGGGATGAAAAACATGCCAAGTTTCCATTTCATCTCCCATTTTTATAAACCCAGTTCGTTCTTGACGCCCAGCCCCTAAACCGTAAAACCCTGAACCCTAAACCCTTTACTCCACCAAACCGTGCCCCAGCAGCCATGAACTCGTAGTAGTCCAGGGTGTGGTTGCCGTCGCTGTCGCCGGATTTCACAAGGTCCGCCACAACTTTCTGGGGCAACCTCAACGTCTCGGCTTCAAAACCCTTTTTGCATGTGATCTCTGTAAAGCCCCAAACCCCAAAGTGGCAAAGAGTATATGTGGCTTGTATAGGGGGACATATAGCAAGATATAGGACTATATACTCCATCAACAGACACAGGAGCTGATACAGCTCCTTTTGAAATACAATAATTGTCTGGATAGGGCCCTTTAGCCTTCCATGCCTATCTGGGAGTGCATGCCGCGCTTTAGCGGGTCTGCACGCACCTGGGGATCAACGCCCATGGGATCTTTACATTCTGCTATAGGGGGTTATGATTAAGGTTTTTTGGGACTTGAGGATGGATGATTGGGGCTTGAAAAGAAGGAGGGAAACTCATGAGGATTTGCAGATGGCATCCTCCTCGACATGGAAACGCTTCTCATCATGTAGTGGCCCCTATTTAAGTAGGCCGACATATTAGCAACGAAAATGGAATACACAAAGTCACCTGCCTAGGCTGTTTATGCCTCGGAGACAGCCGTCCTTCTTCTATCCAAAGCTACAACAGTGCCAATAATCCTTCCAGCACAAGAATGACATGAGCATGTTTACCTTCAAAGCCTCACCCATTCTGGACCCTTCCAGGCCCCGGCATATCCCCAAACTCTTCATCCTTCAGGGCTTCCAGCAATTCCTTGCAAGCAAGGATCTGGGGCAGCTTGAAGGGCTATGTAAAGCTTCGACCACTATGCAGACTGCGAAAGAATCGCAACAGATGCTTAGGTTCGCAAGTTGTCGCAGTGGAATCACTTGCGAACAAAGCGCCGTCAGGGTGTTGGAAAGGTAAGGGAACTGGAGGCCGCAAACGCTTGTTAAGGGTTTAGCTTCTCCTTTCGATTCGAAGCTGTCTGCAAAGGCTGGACACTGGGAGCTTGTTCCACCAGGGTTGTGTGGCTACTCGATTCGGTTCATTGCATCTTGCAACTGTTTGTCCTGCCGTGTGATCTTGCCGTCGTTGTCGCGGTCGAAGAACCTGCACACACCCAGCAGGTCAGTAGGCAGCAGGCATAGCAGTGGCAAAGGAAGTACCCCAATATAGACCCCAAAATACTATAGTCCTTATTATTGGGACCCCCAAAATGGTACCCCTAATTTTGGGAAACCCCCATATAGTATGCTGTAGCAGGGGTCCTCACGGTGCTTTGGTACCCCTCGAAACGCTACACATCAATCAACCACAAGCCCTCTAAGGATAGAGTGTTTTCCTGACAGACACAATGGCTCTTCAAACCTCGTAATGTCGCATTTTAATGAGAAAACCACCTGGCTAGCTACCTGGTGCTAACTAGGAAATTAGGTTCCCGTAAGTTGGGGTTCCAATATAAACCGGAATATACCATAATCTTTAATGTCGGACTCCCCAAAAATGCAGGACCCCATAACACCTCTACCCGACTCCCCCACTGAGCACCAGAGAGAAATGCGGACCTTTGGTTGACGGCAAAACCTGCTTTCGGGTCAAGGGTCTTGTGACGGCCCCTGACTCCTAAACAAACCTATAGTCCCCCGCAAGTAGATAGAATATGGGGTATATGGGGATCTTACTATAATATGCCCAAAGCCATATTTTATATACTTAAGGGGGGACCATATACCTATCTCGACCCAGGTCCCATAAAGAACCCTAGCCCCCTAAACCTCCGACCCTCCAGAATTGCCAACACCTGCAGCCCAATACAGAGATCTACTAGGTCACAATAGTAGTCCCTTCTAATCCTTGTGTGACTACAGTAAAGTAGGCTGTTATATAGGGGATGATATAAGGCCTATTTAGCTATTTTAGTCTGGGACCCACTCCCCCACTTCCCCCAAGCCTCAGCCAGAACAGGATTAGTAAGCGGCTGGACAGTCTATGACTGAAACTTCCTAGCAGCCACCTTTGACCTGGCAGCCCTTCATAATCACAAATGCGCCTGATCCGTTTGGGCCTCTGAGGCCGTTGGAAAAGGCTTGCACAGGATCCCATTCCCCTTCTAAATCATTGCGGTCCAAACATGCAAGACCCAATGGCCGAGACAGGACTTAGCCCCTTTTCCCCTACAGCACTTGGAGGACAAAAGGATCCCTTTGCGGCTAGACGTTCAAAATCCCACCCCAGAAAGCAATGCAAACTCCTAAACGTGCGCCTAAACCCTAAACCCTATATAACCCCCTATAATCCCCCTTAAACCCTATATAACCCCTATAATCCCCCTTTTAGAGGTAACCCTGGGTAGGATCCAGTGCCTGAACGCATGCCAACAGGCCGCCTCTTGCGTGTAGTGCTTCTCCTGCAAATTTCAGCTATAGTCTCAACTCCTAGCACCCCCCCTTAAGAATGGCCCCTATAAGACTCCCCTATATAACACCCTTTACGGAGTTTAGACTATAGCTCAGTTGGGGGCGGGCTTGTCTCGGAGTCACCATGATAAGGAGCAAGTTTCGGGGTTGACAAAGCGACACCTCATCTTTTGAAATACACATTGGTGGGGACGGACTGAGAATAGGTGAGGATGGAACACATCATGGGAATGCTCCTCCCCATCGAGCACCCTTGCGCCCAAACTCTCTGAAATGATCATTACCAACAAACCAAGTACCTACAGCTTAGTCGTAGTTTACCCGGCAACTAATAGGTATAAGCCACTAAAGCTGTAGGTAATTTGGGTTGCGGGTACACCCGGAAACTTTTTGAACCTGTACCCTCAACCCTGAACCCTAAACCCTAAACCCTGAACCCTAATCCAGGTAACACCAGGGACTCCCAAAATCCATCAAGGCAGAGTTAGTCCACAGTCGCATGATCCACAAACTGGCGCGCTCGTGCAAGTGGGCAAGAACAGTGCTCTTTGGATAAACACAATGTGCAACATAAAGCATGTATACATGTATACATACACTTGCACATGGACATCGTGCGCGTATACATATGCACGCGCGTATGTGCATATGTGGGTTTACTTGTATAAGATGTAGTTGCAGGGATATGGAGCCACGGGAACCGGGAGGCCGTAACAAGCCTTAACCTTAGCGGCGGTCTTACCTTACAGGGATAGACCTTCATCAGCTGTTCACCCCAAACCCGAAAGCCTTTAAGCCGTAACCCTATAAACCGCGCGCCTCCAGGCACGCCGCCAGGAACTCGGTGTAGCTGATGCCTTGTCAGTTGTCTCTTTTTGGCGGTTCAGCGTTTAGGGTGTAGCTCTTACATTGGCCGAAACCTCGAGACTCCAGACTACATTGATCGCCACCCCAAGGACTGCGACTGTAGAAGCCTAAGTAGCTACAAATGAATCCAGAATCAAATGGAGAAGCCAAGGAAAATGATAAGGAAGCTGGGGTTCTAAGGGGTTGAAAGGTAGTTGATGCGAAGTTGGAGAAGATTACATGGAAACTTTTCCATCGCGAAGGAGAAAGACATTTGAACTGGAATCTTCTTCTGCAGCCTTATGCTCCTCGACAACTGGAACAACCTGTCCAATGGGCTTCGGCCAAGGAGCGCTTGTCGCCGTTGCTATCCATTGCCTGAGGCTGTGGGATACTGCGGGTCTAAGGGCTGAGGGTTTTGGGATGCTGCTTGCAGCTGAGTGGTCTTGTGCTGATTGCTGTTTCACTAGTCGCTGTCATCGAGCCCTACAACTTCCAGCGACGGTCTGGAACTGCTGCTTGTCCATGCTAGCTGGGGACAAAAAGTTGCAACCCGTTCCCAATGCCAGAAAGGAAAATTGCTTTTACATGCCTGTTCAGCGGCAAGCTCATGCTACGTACATGGTACCGTGACATGCCCTGCATGCATGCCGGGAGCCCACATGCTCTCGCAAATTGACTCACCAGCAGGAAGCATCTCCGCAGAGTGACAGCATTAGGGAATCCATCCCGCAGGGACTTCACTGCACACGCCAAGTACCCTAACGTCCCCCATTACTCCGAAGTACATCAACTACTGCAAGCACTTCATTGCCCCCAATCCCGAACTGGAAAGGGACACAAATGCTTTCTTGCCCTGTTGCGCTGACTAGCTTCAGCATGTCCCCCTCCGACGGGCCTCCGGCAGCCTCAAGGAAAAGCTGAGATGCACAGAGTCAGACCAGGTGAGGCCAAGGACATAACAGGCTAGAGATTTCGGGCCTCCAGCTCTTGGAAAGGATTCCTGAATCTTACAGATCTTCCACTAAGTAATGTCTGGGCGGGCAGCTACTCTATTGTGGAGCAGGCGTTGGCCATTTCCAACACGCACGCAGCGGCATTCAAGAAAGGAAGGAACACACACAACGTCATCGGCTTGCTCATCCCAGAACGCTTGTCCAACTATATCCGTATTCTACACTACGTCTTCTGTTATCGCCGCGTTTTTTCCCGTATCGTATTTCCAAGGAAAACGCATGCCCTGCAATCGGGCCCATGTCAAAAACATGAATTAGTAACATCTGAGATTTTGACAAGCCCCCCGGGATAGGCAGTTACCTAGCGTTGGGGACGCACGCCTGAAGACGCGACTGGTGTCTGTGAAAATTGCTGTCCGAAACCCTAAACCCTAAACCCTAAACATGCTTCAGAGAGCGCTCCGCCATGGACCAAGACCTCTCTCAACTCTACATGCTCCAGATAAATCACTACCACCGCCCTACGTGTTGCGTCGTTGAAACAATAGTCCATCTTAAGTAGATAGAATATGGGGATCTTATTATAATATACCCAAAGCCATATTCTATGTACTTAAGGGGACTAAAGCTCTTGAGGGCAAGCGTCGGAGGTCTTCCGCTTGCCTTTTCCTCGATGCTTTCCAACCATGGAGATGGCATGCTTGAGCTCGCTCAGGGAGACTTCCTGGGATTGGAGTCTGAGTGCTAAGTTGGTTTTGGAATTCTCTGAAATATAAGAGGAGATGGGCAGTTCGTGGGTTTGGGCACTGCTTTTGTTTGGTGGATGCGCTTCAGTTGAAAACTAATGATTCATGTGTCCCTTGGTCTTGAATCAGTTGGTAATAGACCTAATGCTTCAAACCACGCTGTAGGATCCAGGTAGGCTCTGAACCCTTAACCCAACCTGTTGCAGCTCAGCTGCGCCGTCTCCGTTTGTGTCCAAAGTGTGGAAAGTCTTGGCTAGTTCCTGTAGGAGTGGTCCAGGGCTTGGGATCTAGCGTCAGGCTTCAGAAGTTTGAGCTTATAGGATTTTAAACGCTGGCATCCTCTCTCAGCCCCAATGTCCAACGTCAACAGACAGCAATGCCCAGTTGGTATCGATTTTGTGGGGGAGAAGATTTTGGCTTTGGGGGCCCTTCCTGGAAAACAAGTGCACCACTTGCAACATGGGACAAACATTGTATACCGCTTCGGGATACGATGAACAATATTTCTTTGGCGAGTGCAAGAGCTACGTTCTGGGGCAGAGGGCATTCATGTATTGCCGGGACCCTGCAGAGTATCAAACATGGAACGGAGCGCCTTGGATAAACTGCCCCTGAGACTTCAGCCTGTGAGAATGATGAAGTCTACACCACCAAACATATCCCTGCCACGTGCTCACGGGGGCCTTAGCCCCAAACCCTAAGCCCAGAAAACTTGGGACCAACACCCTGCAGAAGTTGACCGTAGTCCTTGCAACCCCTGGTAGCATCCTACAACCTGACCCCTGCACCAACCCCAAGACACAAACCTGGAGCGCTAAACCCACCAAATCCTAAAACTGACTCAAGCCCTAAAACTTATCCAACTCCTAGAGCCTTTAACCCAATAATGGAGAATCAAATGGAAAATCAAATGGAAAATGACATGGAAACTAGGGAATGTATAGGAATTATTTGGGGATTTTATAGGGATTATACGAGGGATCCTAATCCCTAAACCCTAAACCCTAAAACCCTAAAACCCTAAACCCCTAAACACTTAAACCCTTAAACCCTAAACCCTAAACCCCCAAAAACAAATCCAGAGGCCTCAATTTAGCTCCTGGCCTTGATCTCCTCCTCTGGAAGGTGGCAAGCAATGACTTGCATGCACTTCCTGGGGATTCTAGTGATTATAGGGATTATAGGGTATATATTGGGGTTACATAGGGATAATGGAAAATAAAATGGAAACTACTACATTATAGGGTATATATATATATATGTATATTGGGATAATATGGGGATAATGGTGATTATAGGGATTATATAAGGGGGGATATAGGGATTATAGGGATTATAGGGATTATAGGGATTATAGTGATTATAGGGATTATAGAAATTATAGGGATTATGGGGATTATATAGGGAGTATAGTGATTATAGGGATTAGATAAAGGGGGATGTTTATAGGGATTATAAGGATTATAGTGATTATAGGGATTATAGGGATTATAGTGATTATAGGGATTATATAACGGGGGATATAGGGGTTATATGGGGATTATAGTGATTATAGAAATCTCAGGGATTATAGGGATTATGAGGATTATAGGGATTATATGAAGGGGGATATAGGGGGTTATAAGGGGGCTATATAGGGGTTATAGGGTTTAGGGATTATAGGGTATATATATATATATTGGGGTTACATAGGGATAATGGAAAATACAATGGAAACTACTATAATGGGGTTTGGTTTAGGCGTCTCACCATCCGCACACCGAAGGTCCCGTCGAGATAGTTGCTTAGAGACTTTAGGGATTGGGGATTTAGGGTTTAGGGATTTAGGGTTTAGGGATTTAGGGTTTAGGGATTTAGGGTTTAAGGGTTTAGGGTTTCTTGATGAACTCTGAGATTAAATGATGAGGGTTGGGGTGAACAGACTCAAATATGCTCAAGTATGTCAGATACTCTGGTGCACGGTCACTAACTGTCCAGCTTTCTTGCCCATGCCTCGCACATAAGAGCTTGTCAGATTTGTCAGATATACATCAAAGGATGGGACCAGTTATCATCCCTAAACCCTACACCACGTGTGCGCGTCGAACCTAATGTAGAAGCCTGAGTAGTTACCTGTATCAAACCCATGTGACCATAGTATACAATACCCCAAAACTCTACTATCATAGATTTTCGGGATCCATTTAAAAGGTTTCTCATGCTACATCTTCCCCCGGCTGGCAATTTAGGGTTATGGAACGGGCCTATGTAAATCCAAATTACAGTACTGTAATGGATAAGCAAGTGGAAAACTGCTGGTTCTGGAGTGTCTGGTACTAAAGCTACGCAGGGATTACACTGGAACAAGGCTGGTAACTAATTTTCGGACTTCTACTTAAGAGACCCTACAAGACGCTGCACATTGCCAGCTTCCACCCCAGCAGAACCCTCACGATCCCAATCCAATATGCCCCCACTATAACCCAAAACCTATATCGCCCTATCTAACCCTTCGAACCCCCTTAGCCCACGATTTTAATCATTTAGGCCCTACTTCTACGGCCAGGCCACTTCTGCAGCAGCGTCTTGGTGCCGTAGGATAGGATGCCTGACGCTGCAGGGTGGGGCCAGGGAGACTTGATAAGTAGACTTGTAACCCTATAACATGTATACTGGCCGCCAGCCCTTGCCATCATGCGCCTACTCACTAAGTTGTACTTCCAGTATTGTAGGTTATAGCCGGGGGACGGCTGCTGCAGCAAGTTCCCGTCTGGTCACAAGGGACCTTGAAACCGAACAGCAAGGCCAGAAACTTGAAACCCAAGTCTTCAGAGTTCAAGTGCAGCAAGGCATATCCGAGCAGCCACATTCTTGAGACACAACTGTTACAGACCTGCCACAGCCGCCATGGACTGAGAGGGCAACTTTGCTGTCAGCCACAGGTAAAAAAATCAATTAAAAAAAATCACCACAGCCGCCATAGAGGGCAACTTTGCCTCAGCCACAGGCAAGATTTAAAAAAAGACTCGATAGCACCCAGGCGCAAAATCTAGAGCCGCCCCCACAAATCTCCGAAGCTCTATACTGCCTAGGTCCCCTGCCTCCATCCGTAGTCTGAATCCTTCTAAGGTTTATACACACAGTCATGGCATGCCAGCACCTTGCAAGGTTTGCGGTGTCATCCTCAGTGGCAGGAGAGATGTCGTTTTTGCGGATTAAGGCAGTGGGCTATGAGGCCTTGGGGGCTAAAATTTCATAGCTTGGCAGGTCAGGGTCCTGATGTTGCGGGTGGTTCTTCTGAATCTTAGAACTCCAGGGCCGAGCTTGGAGCTCATGAGGTACTTTCCCCCCAAACAAGGTGACCCCAATATAGATCCCCAAATACCATCCTGCTTATTAATTATAATGGGGACCCCCCAAAAGGGTAGGCATAATTTCGGGAAACCACCATTATGCGAAGCCAACGTGCCGAAATGAGTATCGCCACAATGTCAAGACGTCAGTCCTATTAATCAATGTCAACCTGACCTACCAGGCAGAAGGAAACGACCACCCTAAACTCTAAACCCTAACAAGCATCCCTTGTCGGCCCTTCCTTCTCTAACAAGCTGGCGGCAGTAGATAACCCCATTATAACAGTTTCCATTTTCTTTACCATTA
>CAJNIZ010031868.1:52768-72559 GCA_905231905.1 Symbiodinium pilosum | reverse complement strand
TGTTTTTGCGCATGGATGCTCTGGTCACCGTATGCTCTTGGGACACGAACGGAATTATGCTTTGGGCATGGATGCTCTGGTCACCGTATGCTCTTGGGACACGAACGGAATTATGCTTTGGGCATGGATGCTCTGGTCGCCGTTTGCTCGGAAAACGAATGCAAGTATGGTTTGGGCATGGATGCTCTGGTCACCGTGTGCTCTTGGAACACGAACGGAATTATGGAGCGTATGCTCTTGGGACACAAACTGAAGTATGGTTTGGGCATGGATGCTCTGGTCACCGTATGCTCTTGGAACACGAACGGAATTATGCTTTGGGCATGGATGCTCTGGTAAACGTATGCCCTTGGGACACGAACGGAACTATGGTTTGGGCATGGATGCTCTGGCAACCGTATGCTCTTGGAACACGAACGGACGCCGCCGCAGCAGCAGTAGCAGTAGCAGTAGCAGTAGTAGTAGTAGTAGTAGAAGTAGAAGTAGTAGTAGTAGTAGTAGTAGTAGTAGTGGTAGTAGCAGGAGGAGGAGAACGTCGACAACCACGTTAATACGACAAAAGTGGTAATGATGGTGAGGATGACGCCATGTTTCTTTCCGACCATTCCCTGCTGTTCACCTACATAGGTATGATGGTGTATCCCGTATGTATAATAAGAGCCTATAGAAGATTGCTTGGCTACAGCTTGGATTCTACCTACCTTCCCCAAACCCTATAAGCCACCATACAGTTCCCTTCCATGATCATTTCCCCTTGATTCTCCTTACTAAGCCCGAAACCCCAAATGCTAACCCCTACACCCTAAACCCCTAGAGCCTAAGGGACAGCACTGGTTATAAGTTGGATATGCCTACCTCCCCAACCTTAAACACTAAACCGAAGAACACTGAGTGTTCTCGCTCTCGCGGCCGAGCAGCGTGCTCGCTAACTCTTGTACGAATTACTTGCAGCTGGTCTACAAATCCTGCAACACAGTTTAGGTTTTAAGGTGAAATAGCTTGAAACTGCATGACTTTCAGACTTCATAATCCACAATTTGGGGTAGGAATACTTGGGCACTGAAAGTAGGGGCCTAAACAATTAGCAACATCTGCTTGAAGTCTGTTTGGGGAATCATATACAATGAATATGCAAGGAATCTTTCACCATAGCAGTGTGAAGTCGTTATATTTTTTGGGTTTAGGGTTTGGGGTTCTAAGCTTTGAGCCCTTTAACCCCTAAACCCCTGAACTTGCAGCCCTAGCTAACCTTAATACCTTAATCCCCTAACCCGTTCATGTCTTTCAACAGGGTCCTCCTTACCTTGCTCAGGTTGGGGATGAAAGAGTAGGGTGCAGGGTTTAGGGTTTAGGGTTTAGGGTTTTCGGAATCAGGGGGTCCTCTTCTGGTAGCCCCATAACCAGGATTATGTTGGGGTCTATTTTGGAAACCTCCATAGAGGACCGTCAGCGGATTGTCTGGGGGCTGCTGTTGGGATCCGTTACTCCGATTGCTTCAATTTGCTCTTTTTTTGGGGGGTTAGGGTTAGGGGTTAGGGTTCAGGGTCTATGGTTTACTGCCAGAAATTTGCGGTCATTGCAGGATCTGCGTTGAGAGCCCAAAATGTGCTTCTACAGCAGTCCCGTGCCTAGGCTGCTGGTAGGACAAGAGGGACAAGGTGTGCATTTAGGGTTTAGGGTTTGGGGGCTTCGGGGTTAGGGTTGCTTTTGTCATGGCATCAAAAGTCATCAACAATCACTAAGGTTCCAGTTTTTGACGCGGGTTCTGATGATGACAACAGTTCACAAAAGACGTCAACCCCCGACCCAAGCTTGATGCTTATAATCAGGACGAGGTAAGCCTTCTAGGGCGGTCTGCTTTTGAGAGGTGTCTGACATGGGGCAGAAGCGCATGTGCGTTATGGGTCACGCGACTCATGGGCAAGTTTAGGAGATCATAAGATTGTTTAGGGTAATTTAATAACATAAGACCCCACGATAAGTCTACGCCCCATGAACCTTTAAGTCAAGCAAGCAGAATCACAGGCAATAAGGACTTTACTGTAACCTTCGACCCAAAAGTCCTTTGAATTCAATATATCTCATGATAACAACATCATTTCAATAAACCCACCCTCCAGATTCAGGACCCTGTAATTTTGAGTGGGGAGTTGGTGGGTTAGGATTACCCCTAAAAGCATTCTATAAACCCTATACCTAAACCCTCAGCTCTGAACCGTGCGGAGCTATAACCTTAGCAGTCAACCTTTAGCCCCAAATACACTGCTTGGGGTGTAAGGTTTAGTAACGGGACTCTACTGGGAACCCCAAAATTATTTTCCTATTATATACCTACTATATTCTTGAGGTTCCCGGTTTGGGGTTCCCAGTAGAGTCCCTTTATTTAGGGTTTAGGACTTGGGGTTTAGGGCTTCTGGCAACCCAAGCTCAAGACGAGCGGTCTAGGGTTCCCGGATAGAGGCATCTGCCCTGAATCATACAAGGGATCCTAGTATCACTTGAGCTAGTGTAAACTCCTAGTATACCCCTTCATAACCCCGATAATAGTCCCCTGCATAATCCCTTATATAACTCCCTTTGAGGGCTTTTAATTATGGCTCATCTGGGGTATCTATATACCCTAAACCCTAAACCATAAACCCTAAACCCTAATTCAGGGATATTGGGCTTCCTGGGTTCAGGTCTTCCCAAACTCAATACGACCTGAAGCTTAAAGCTGCATACCCCGTTGGAACCCTACTCAAAGAGCCTACAAGTTACCAGGGGTTTAGGGTTTAAGGGTTTTGCGGTTTAGGGGTCTAGGGTCTAAACCGTAAACCTTGAACCACGCTCAACCCCTCAAACCCTTCTTCGCAAAGCCTTATGCGACCACCTGACCAAACATAAGCCCCCCATCCCCAAAACCCAACTAACAATTGACCAGAAACCCCAAGCCCTATGAACCGCGAGCAATCTTCCATAAACTCTATTAGCCCAAAACCCTACACCCTACTAACCCTAAACCACATTAACCTTTAACCCTATAGACCCTACCTAAACCCTATCAACTCTTAACCCTCAACACTATTAGCCCTAAACCTTATTCACCCTAAGCCCCCAAGACCCCAAGAAACTTAAGCTCCAACACCGAGGAGCTTTCCGACTGACCATGCTGACTGGAGGCAATGCTGCCTTGGTTTTAGAGTTTAAGGTTCAGGATGGGTTCAGGATGGTTTAGGATTAAGGGTTTAGGGTTTAAGATTAACGGTTTAGAATTAAGGGTTTAGGATTAAGGGTCTAGGGTTTAAGATTAAGGGTTTAGAACTAAGGGTTTAGGATTAACGGTCTAGGGTTAAGGGTTTAGGGTTTAGAATTAAGGGTTTAGGATTCAGGTTTTAGGGTTAAGGGTTTAGGATTGAGGGTTTAGGGTTTACGGTTAAGGGTTTAGGTTTATGTATATATAGGCCTGGTCGGATGCCCCCCATAGTCGGCTTGGGCCCGTTTGCTAACTGGTTCGCAAGGAATTCAGGAAGGGCTCTCTACAGCAGTCACCATATTATGGGTTTAGGTTTTAGGGGTTCAGGCTTTATGATGTATAACCCCTAAACCCTAAACCCGAAACCCTAAACCCTAAACCCTAAACCCCTAAACCCTAAACCCTTAATGTATAACCCCCCCCCCACAAAAAAACTGCAGTAGTCTCCACTTTCTTTTCCATTCCTTGATTCCCTAAGCCCTGAACCCCCCCAAATCCAAACGCTAAACCCTGAACACCCCTAAGTCCTAAACCCTAAACCCTGAACCCCCCCCTTTAATCCTGCACTCTGAACTCTAAACCCTAGGGTTTAAGGTTTAGGGTTTAGGGTTTAGGGTGAACCCCCCTAAGTCCTAAACACTGAAATTTAATCTAAATCACCCACAGCCAGGAATGTTTACATTTCAGGCATTTTGGCAAGTCTCATGGGCCCCCACCCAAAACCCCAATCGTTGAACCCGGCACCCCTCATCCTGAAACCTCCCGTAATGTTCAGACTTCATGGTTCAGGGTTCAGGTTTTGGGGTTCAGGGTTTGAGGGTTCAGGGTTTAGGGTTTGAGAGTTCAGGCTTTAGGGTTTCAGGGTTCAGGGCTTAGGGTTGGAGCATTCAGGGTTTAAGGGCTTAGGGTTTGAGGAAGGGTGTAGGGTTCAGCATTTAACGTTGAGAGTTCAAGGTCTAGGTCCAAGACAAGGAATACCAACGCCCCAGAAAGTCACCTTTACACACACAACTTGGAGCCCCAAAGCCCCAAACCCTACAATGAAAACCCCAAAGCCTAAACCAAAACACCTAAACCCTACCTGGACCCCAAAAGTAGGTAAAATAATAACCCCAAACCCACGAATATAGCCCAAAAGGCCATTATTCTACATACTTTGGGGGTCCAGGTAAACCGTAAACCTGAAGTCTCAACACGTTCGAAACTTTGAGCCTGAGCTGCCAGTGTGATTCTGCGTCTCGCCAGTGCTCGAGCTCTGCCCAAGAGCCGACTTTATGCTCCTCAGGGCTAATGTAAGCCCATGATAAAAAAACCACCCCTCCTTTTGAGGGCCTATAGTCCCCCTTAAGTAGACAGAACATGGGGTATATCGGTATAAGGGGATCTTATTGTAACATGCCCATCTACTTAAGGGGGACTATAATATTAGGATCCCTATGATAAGGGGGGATTATTCATCACAGGCCTACATTCGGGAGAATTGGGTTCTAAGGTTGGGGTTCAGGGTGGAGGGTTGATATACAACGTAATTGATGACAAGGCTTTATTCTCTTTAATTCCGGCTTCTTCTCTCTAACACTCAACACTTTCGCTTCCGGGTTTTGTGGCATAGATTAGGAGGACCCCCCCCCCCACCCTGCAATAGTGGCATAATAGAAATATGAGAGGACCGTAATACAATCCTTACTATCCCCTACCGTCACTATTACGGGGTGGGGGGTCCACTGAGGTATAGGAAATAAGGGGATAGGATTGAAAACGCCCTGAAACCTGACGATTGCTTGTATCAAAGGGCTCAAAAGGTTGGATGAAGGAAGGTGGGGTATAGGAAATAAGGCCCAATGTAGAAAATCATATAGTAAGGCTTAAGCCCACCTACCTTCATCACACCTTTGGAGCCCACTGAGTTTAAGGGAGTTGGGGGTACCTTCTTTTGGAAATGTCTATAATAAGGACTATCATATAGTCGGGTCTATCTTGCCCCCTACTTAGGGAAACTGCCCTTTGGGCTTTGAGTATTTTGCTTTGATGTAACAGGTGTCTTGCATGGATTGGAGGCTTAAACTACGGTGACCTTATGGGATTTAGGGCTCAAATGAGGGATTGCCAAAATGAGGATTTCCCAAAATTAGGGGTACCATTTTAGGGGTCCCCATAGTAAGGACTATAGTATATTGGGGTCTATATTGGGGTCCCCCCATTTTGGGAAACTACCAAATGGACTTAGGTTGCAATGAAAGAATGGTCGAAACCGGGCTGAACTTCTAGACTGAGGGTTTACCCTAGTAATGCCTTTGATTAAACCTTAATCCCTACCTGAACCCTCAAAGGTAGTTCCTCTGTGGTTTGGCAGAGTTGCATTGCATGGGATTCCTACTAGGCCCGCCTAAACCCTAAACCGCGTCCCGCTAGGACCAACCAAAAGGTACTGCATTGGAGAGTCTATGTAACCCCACGCATGTAACCAGAAACCTCCGGGCCCAAACCTTACTTTAGCCAGAAAGCCCAAGATCCTCTAATTCACGGATAATCCCTAAATCAGATCAGGGAATCCAGCATCATTTAGGGTATATTCTTTAAGTAAGCAATTGGGTTTTCTGGTAAAATGTAGCATGAAGTTGCCTGGAACCGTGCTAGAAATGATACTGTCAGCTAGTTCTGAGGAGTATAGACTTATAGATGACAGAGATCAAAAGAATTTTCTGGGAACTTGCAGTCAACACGAATACCTGGGCATTTCGGAAGCTCAGATCAAGGAACTTGAGTCCAGGGCTCTTCAACATCGGGCACCCCCTTTTGTGGCAGGTATGCTGCGGTTTAAGATTTTGGGCACTAGTGCAACCCATGTTGG
Organism: Symbiodinium pilosum; assembly: GCA_905231905.1. Taxonomy (NCBI): domain Eukaryota; class Dinophyceae; order Suessiales; family Symbiodiniaceae; genus Symbiodinium; species Symbiodinium pilosum. Next base: position 66,473 of record CAJNIZ010031868.1, on the reverse strand, counting down.
TAGACATGAGGGGCGGTTGGACAGAATGTGGTGGGAACTGGAGTGTTCTCTTGTCCCTTCAAGGACAATGAAACGTCTTAGGACTTACCTGAACGTTCCATGCAGTAGCTTTTTCGGGTTGAGAGTTGGGGCCGTAATATATCTTGTACCGCGGAGTACGTACCCTTCGGAAGCCCACATGAGGCTGGAAACTACTAAGGCTTTGGAGTTTCCCTAGCACAAGGAGGGGCCCCCTAGTTACATAACTATACCTATAAGTCCTATAACTACAAGTTGGGGGACTTACAACCATACTTATCCTAACTGATAACTAGGGGGCCCCTCCCTGCAGTAGAAGTGTAGCCTGATGCGTAGTGATAGTCGTCTTTGGCCCATCATCTTACATACTTGTGGGGTGCAGGTAAGCCTTAACCTAGCAGGAAGACGGATATGTAGAATTTTGTTTTGTGGCCGTGCCATGAGAAAACTTGACTGCAGCTCAAGTTGCGGTTGAGGGTTTCTAGGTGTTAGGGTACGGCTGATCCCTTCCCCTAAGATGAACACCCAACCCCAGCGGAGGCCATGATGCTGACCCTGAAAAAGGAAACATTCCTAAATCCAAACCCCCAACAAAATAAAGCCTCCACCCTACAGCCTAAACCCTAAGCATACAATAGGGGTCCTAAGTCTCAAAACTGGTGGCTATGAAGGGTGTAATTCAGAAATATATTTGGGTTCGTCGCCTAAGGATTTAGGGTTTAGGGTTTTAGGCTGTAGGGTATCAATCAAGATTCCCGTGCTTCGGAATGTACTGGCAAATAATCAGGCAAGGAGCTTGTGAACGGTCCGCTGAATGAGCGCCTCCATACCTGGATTGCTGTCACGCCAAAAAAACTAGAGTCACACTTATGAAGCCCCACATTTGTCATGTATGGCGGTGGCGGGTGTTTTCAAAATTGTTATCCCTTTTTGGGCACCCAGATGAAAGCAAAATGCATGTTACCATTATAGGGGAACCCGATTCTTCACTATACATCCCCTCGATCGTAGCCCAAGATACATATATAGAAAAATAATATGGACACAGCTGTAGCGCTAGTAATCCTACACATAGCTATCACATAGCTTAAACGTCGGTTCCTAACCTAACTAACCAGGTTCCTCAACAGCAACCACACCCTAAACCCAAAACCCGAACCTGAAGCTTGATGGGGGCCCAGAACCCCTCAAGCCTAAATCCTGAATCCAAGATGCTTTCGTCTCCGTCGTCCTTCTCCGGCCATGGAAGGGAAGGATCAGTCTTGCCTGCGAACAAGAGTTGAGGATTTAGGCGTTTTGGATTTAGGTATGGGGTGTAAGGCTTGCGGTTTCCGGTTTCAGGGGTTTAGGGCTTTGAGGGGCTAGGTTCTAGATTCCAAGCTGTCTGTTCCGCTGACTTTTGGTTCCCTGTCCTGATACTATCGAAGATCCTCTCTGTGGCGCCTTACTGGGTTCTAGCGTAATACACTAAGAGCTTGGAACTATGTTCAACGCTGACCCAAGTAACCCACGTTTTGGGTTCAGGGTTTCAAGTGTAGGATGTAGGGGTTAGGGTTCAGGGCTTAAGCTTTAGAATTTCAGGTGTAGGGTTTAAGGTTTAAGGTTTAGGGCGTCGTGCTTAGGTTTTATGAGGGTTTAGGGTGTAAGATTTAATGCTCAAGGTTTTCAACGGAAGGCTGAAACCAGGTTGACTAATGCATGTTCATATGGTTCAGGCTCAGGGGAGTTTGACAGACAACAAATCTTGGCTCCCGTCCCGTTTTTTTGTTGGGATACAATGAAAACCAGACTGTTCCATACCTTGTTCGTGCCGTTCGATCCTTCCCAAAAACAAGCTCAGCTGTTTCTAAATGGCTTATGGTGAGCAAAGCCAAATTGGGGTCAAATATAAGAAAACAACGCTCCACCGGAGCGTAAACGCGCGCCGAATCATCGGCGCGCAGCTGTACATGACAGAGTTCATTGTAAAACAAAGTATTTTAGCAAGCACGCAGCTGTGCGGAGTTTTTCACAGAAACAGCCAGTCCTTGTCTCTGCCAGGGTTGAGGATGAGGTTGTAGTGGTATGGGGAGGGTGCTTATCGGATGCGCTCGAACATGAACGTGATTCTGGCTGGGTCGGGGCAAGCTGGTGATCGCGGAGTAATCGGGCGATGACAAAACATGGGGGGCGTAGCTCGGAACTAATGGAACGTACCTTGACCTGATGTGGCGTAGCTTGGGCTAATGGGGCGAACGTTGGACTACTGGGGTGATGGTAATTAATTAACTCAGAACACCTCACACCCTTGGACTACTGGGGCGAAGCTTGGACACTTGGTGCGTAATTAGCTTGGACTAATGAACCAACTTTGGCATAGCTTGGACTAGTAGGACTAATGGAACGATGATGGAACTAAATCAGAACGCGTCACACCCTTGGACTAATGGGGCGCAGCTTGGACTAATGGGACGAATCTTAGACAAATGGAACATAATTTGGACTACTAAGACGAACCTTTTACTAATGGGGCGCGATGATAAAATTAACCCAGAATTCCTCACACCCGCGGGCTAATGGGGCGTAGCTTGAACTAATGGGGCGATCTTCGGACTTGATGATAAAATCCAATCAAAACTCCTCACACCTTTGGACTAAGGAGCTCTGGTATTCCGGTGCAGATACAACATGAACGATGTTATGGTCTGGGCGTGGATGCTGTGGCAACTGGATGCGCCTGGATCTCCCTTGTTGCTCCATTTCCCAGAATGAAAAACCCGATGCATGGTGTACATTGGTGTACGCAGTATTTCTGGGCCCTTGCGGCATTTCGGACGCGCGGTTCGTGCCATGCATGCCACGTCCGGAGAGGTCGGCCGGGTACTCTTTTTTTGCGCGTTTACGCTCCAGCGGAGCTAGAAGTAAGAGCTTTGACCCTGTTTCGAGGTCCAGGCAATCCTGGGGAGTCAAAGGTTCACGATGTAGTGAGGGTTTGGGGTCTAGGGTTTAGCTAGGGTCATCTCTCAACGCCAAGCTCGAAAATTCTGTTTGCAAGCAGGCCCACTTTCCAGCTGGGGAATCGTGACAATTATCATGGATCGTATTGGCTTGAAGTATCTTCTTTAGGGCTCTAATCCAGATCCTCAATCCCAAGTAACCTAGTGGTTTTTCTCTGTTCTTTTCCATTTACACCTACACCCCTGTACAACCCATCTAACTATATACTTCTAGGGTATCTTCAGGTTTCGATGCTACAGATATGGACGCTTCCAAAAATTGGGAGGCCCTTTGTCAAGGCCCCGGTAATCAGGGAAACTATTATTGGGGTTCCGCTTATGTCTGGAAACTGACATATGCACCTTTCCGAAAAATTGGGAGCCGTTTCTTCGGGTGGTACCATAACCTCCCTAGGATGTGGTGTATTGGGGTCTAAATTGCGGGTGCTCAGGTGAAGTATGATGGGGGAGTTTGGGGCAACCCTTGTTTCAGCAGCATGTCAAGACAGAGAGAGAGATGTATGGACTGGTTGGCGACATTCGACTGCATGCGCTGAAGCAGCCCCAGTGTTAGCTGGGTTGGGCCGTCAGCCTTGTTGACATGCGCAAAACCATTCGTTCAAATCGTTTGCCTCTGTTACCTGCAAAAATCTACAAGTTTAAGACAATAAAGTTCGACCTTGGCACAATTGTTAGTGCTGCTTCTTATGGAAACTGGTGAAGATAATATTTTTGTTATTGGACTCCCATCGTTTGGGAACCCAGACAAAGGATCATAATTTTGACCAGCCTGCCGCCCAATGTTGATCGGAAGCATAAGCGACCCAGGGTTTGTTTTCCGGCCTCCACAGTTGGACACCAATTTTTTAAGGAGCATTTGAAATGCTTTACAAAAACTACAGCAAACAACCCTACTTCACATCCCGACAAGCCTCTGTATATATGTATACATATGTATACATATGCAACCCCCTCCCCAAAGATCTGCCTTGTCACACGTGATTTGTAAGGTTATGATATTGGATGAAGAGCAAACGACTGGTAACCTGGGGAAGGTGGATGGGGAAAGGTTTTGCAAGCATTGCAAGATAGACCTCATGTTGGATTGTGAAACTGTCAAAAAGATGGCAGACGTTGTTATTGATTCCATTGCCGTCTCATTTGATTGGGTTGCAGGTGTAGTGTCGGTTGTCACATCCGTTCCACATGCGCACGACATCATTTCATTCTTATCGTGGGAGAAGTTGAGATGTGAATCGGAACAGTTTGTGTTGGAGAAGCAAGCGTATCTTTGTTAGAAAAAAGCAGCCTTCCCCGTGCGTGGCATCAGTTTGCTCGGACTCATAACTGTGTCGAATAGTTTCGAAACATAGACCACTTAGAGGGCTCTCAGGACTTGATCGCCTTGCCCATGTACCAGGTGAGGAGGTAGCCCGCACAAGTCCAAAGGGGTTCTGGGCGGGAACATGTCCGTTGCGTTGTCACACATTTCCGACATGTGCATACTGCAAGTAGCGTCTTCACACAATTCCAGCATGTGCATACCGCAAGTAGCGCCTATTATAACTAAAGAACCTAGCACCCCTTAACACTCAACATGTAGAACATACAGCTTCGTTTGAGCACTTGGATGCTGCGAGTCACTGACGAACTTCTGCTCATGCACAAGCATTCGGTCGATACATAGCTGCATACAATGGCATTCCTCACATTTCATTGCACCACAGCAGCCGGGCAACACTCGGTGTATCACTTGCCAGGTACTGGCGGGACTTAGACGAATTTTAAAATTTAGCCCACTCGGAAAAGCCGAACTAGATCATGGAAGCGAACAGCGCGCGTTTGGCCTCTGTCGAAAGAGTGCGACGCCTGTGCTTTGAAGAGAGACCGCGCCTGATACTCATTGATCAGGAAAGTCCACTTTTGTCGGTCGGAATGTGTGGGCAAGATACCAGACATCTTCTGTCTGATCCACCTCTTAATTACCGACCATTTGCACTCAATAGCGTTTGTGAAAAAAACCATTTTGGTTTGTGATCTCTCTGGCAGAGTGGTTCGCGATTTCGTCACGCAACTGCTGTTCAGTGAAACCCTCATCCGTGCGAAAGCATTGCAGAGCAGACAGTGTTGCCTTCCACTTGTCACTAACGAAGATGTCGCCTTTACGGAGGCCCAGGAGATTGATGTTGCGCACCATCTCTTTGTGTCCACGGGGTTCCCCGTTGAAAGCTTCATCTGGATGCTTGAGAACTCGAAATGTGAAGTGCGTACGGACATGGCCGTGGAGCACCGCACCCCACAGCCACACCTGGTCGCCTTGAGGGCGACCGTGTTTCGCGAGTACGTTGGGCTTCCGCTTGTTGAGGTGGGTCTCGTCCGCGATGAAAATGCGAGTCTTCCCTGCATGCTTGAAGTGAAGCCTGTTGGCGCTTGCAAGCTTTTTAAGAATGAGTGAAGAAGAGGGCCGCTTCAATGTAGAGGTGCCTGATGCTGGCTTCTTAGTTGCGGTAGACGAAGAGGATGGTCGACGTAGTGCTTTCGAATCTTCCTTGGGCATCCTTTGAAAGACGTTACCATCAAAGCCATCACGCATTTGAACTTCATACCAGCTGCTCATGGTCTGCTGGAAAGACAAAATTCACGCGTCAGCAGATTCGTGGTTGGTGGGGTGAAGTTCGCGTAGTAACTGAAGATGAGGGTACTGAAAACACCACATCGTGAAGCAATCTAAATTGGCCATCCACATATTCTGCTTCACGTTGGCAAGAGACCCAATAGCCGAAACATTGTACTGCTTGTGCACACATTCGTGGCAGGCATCCTGATATTGAGGACCACACCACGTGTACCTTCTACTCTTACAGAAGAGCTTGTACGGTGCCATACAATGAGCGCAACTGCGGCGTGGAGGTAAAAGACGAGGAGCTTGACAAGCTAAGAAAGCGCGAGTAGCATCTGTGTCCGGCAGGCCTTCTACGTTGCAGACGCGGCTGTAGCGAACGACCGACAGGAACCTTGTACGGTTGATGAGGTTTGCGGAGAGCACAGCTTCGCGAAATGCGATCCAGTCTCGGCAGCTTGCCATGGACAATAATGTTTCTGGATCATCTCCGTTTCCCTTAAGCCACAAAATCTAACAGCAACATCAAACATGAATCGCGTGTAGCACTTACTATTGCAGACATGCCTGGACTTTCGTACTTATTTTTCGTTGCGCGCGTCGAGGAGGCGTAATGCCAGCTACAGAGAGCGTCCAAGCATCAAAATACGGTGCTTACTAAGTAACAAGGCACGATTCTATGAAATCCTATCGCGACACACATCATACATATAACTCATTGCGCAAAAATGTAGCACAGTGAATGCCCTACATATTACGTGCTATTGCCTCTCAGTCCTCAGTATCCATGACATCACCCTCCTGATCCTGCTCATCCATGCGTCTCTCGAGTTCTGCTTCCAGTTCATCACGTCGATGGCCGATTTGGGGCATGACGTCTTCATCACCCGAATCTGGACCAGAAGCCAGACCCGGCAGATCAGGATTCAATGAGCCCTTGGTGCGCTTCGGTGGGGGCAAACATAGAGGACGACGCTGCGCGAGTGTTCTTGGGCGACGGGGAGTCGAGCTCGATGGTAGTGAGCGGAGTAGATTTCAAAGATCGGAATGCGCGCTGGACCTTTTCCTGCTTGACCTTCGCGAGAAGCACGGGCTGAGGTAGAAGTTCTGGATGACGGGACTCCGATGACCTATACCGGTCCGTGAAAACATTAGCATTTCAATACGCGTATGTTTTCATCATTTAAAACGCTACTAGTTCAGAGATGCAGCCTTTAGGCTTTAGGTTTTCAAAAAACACGTGTATATCTTTAGATTTATACTCTAGGAGCTTTATGCTTTAGGTTTAGGTTGTCAGAAGTTGTTTTTTCCCTTGTAACTTACTCCAATGCAGGATTTCCTAATTGAAACATCTTACCTCGCGGCGAGTTCGCCAAACAAGTTGAAGCCACCGTTGTGCACTGTTGAACTTCGCAGTACGCGCTCACCATGTAAGAGACGGCGGAGAAGTTCTTGGGACAATACGAGATCCTCCGAGTAGCACGTGGGGTACTCATGCAGATGTGGGTTCGTCTTGTACTTTTTGAAGATGGCGTGCTGTGACGAAGCCATGAGATCCTTGGGTTGGTTAGGGCCCCACTGGCTGAAGTTCACTGGGTCCTTGAATGTGCTAGCAGCTGCGGTCAGTACGATAAGCTGCGTTCTGGCCAAGATAGCATCGAGATCCTCATCCTCGTCAACAGCAAGGAATGAGGGTTTGATGATCTTCAAGAAGTCCTCATGCGTGATCTGCCATAAACCTGAAGCCCTCATGTGTTGTAAACTTTTTCATCAGTGTCCCTGTCGTACGGGTTATTGCAAGCGTGTCGTCCCGATCCCTGATCGCACTGCGCTGACGAGTACCGAGCCCACACAGTGGCGTCTTCTTCCTAAGATACTTGGTTATATGGTTTTACATAGAAAAATAGGGATACCTTTACAAGATTTTACCAAATTAAAACAAAACACCTCACAAAAACAGATGCGTGGCGGATGGGTTCGGGAACGCTTTGAGGAAGGACGCGTCCATGCGCTGCAACATACCATCGTCAAAGACACCTGGCTTGAGAGGCTCAGCCTTGAAAAAATCGAGGTGCTTTGCTGTCACTTTTCTCGAACGTGGGCTTGATGATCCAATGGCGTAGCTGTTGGCCACCCATTCGATCCATCATGAAGTTGAGAGCTGCTAAGCCATGCCGAACACTGTTGCCCCAGTCGAAACGCATTGCGTTGCCCCTGCGCATGTTGAAGCAAACCTTGGACGCAGCCTTGTTGCGATGAAGATAGACGTGCTTCACGATGTGGTAGTATGCATGGTTGGGGTCAGCATCCTCAGGCGTAGCGTAGGGATAATCACGATCTGGATGGTGTAGGGAACATTTGGTGAGGATGGTAAAGAAAATGGCGCAGGAAGCTGGCCGCACTTACCGTCATAGCTCAGCTTGTAGATTTGATCGAACACGGCAAGCATCATGTCGAGTGGGTGACTCGTGATAATATCTGCGAACTGTTCGGTCTTGGCTGCGGTAGGCTCGAGATGACGGATGGAAAGGTCTGAGACTTGGCAGTCACCTACGGCACGATCCGATTTGATGGGCTTGGTTTCTGGACCTTACGTTGCTGTTCAGAAACATGCGCGCATGCCTCCTCGAAGTTCAGACCGCCATCTTGGATATCATGTGCGGGCACCTATCCTGCCATTACCCGAGTGTGGGCGAACTGGAAAACTACTTCGCGATGATGCTACTGTACTAACTCTGAGAAAAGGCTATAGCGTCAGAAACATAGATACGGCCGGTTTGATGCAATGCATGACAGGCTTCCAAGCCATACTCTGCCAATGCAAGCTTGCAATAAGTTAGCTGCATTTTTCACAGTCTTGGCAAGATTACTGCAGTAGGCCGAGATTGAGCTTGTCAGCTTCACTGATCAGCTCCTCCCCTCGAACAGTGATTTTGAAAATTACATCTCCCATTCTCAGCACTCGCGATCCTGTTGTACGGAGACGGAAAAATCATGAAATGGATTGAAATGGAATAAGAGGCCACAGTCATGAATATGCTAGGAAGATTCCATCCGGAAGAGTACCAAGGAAGGTCTCGTGTTGTGTGGGAGCGGTGGGCATAGGGCCTTGAGCACTTGGATCTTCACCTCGGATAGTTTTGATTTACGAATAGAGAGTATAATTATTAAGCATCATGAGCACGCGTTTAAGTACGGTAAGGCACGACGCAAGAATGACCAGATTTCGGCTAGCATCTCATCGGGTGGATCGGTCTTTCTCTCGAACATGGCTTGCCACATGGTCACAGGAAACTACTTTTCGGGCACTCCTTTATGACTGGGCCACAATAGCAGTTGGAGCAACATGGAAATGAAAAAGAGAATTTCTGTGAGTCATACTCTCCGATACTACCAGGGACCTGATACAAAAGACCACAAACCGGAAAACAACAAAAGACAAGCCGGAAAAAAACAAATAATCAAACCGGGAAAATAATAATAATAATAATACAAAACAACAAAAACCAAAAACCAAACCAACAAAATGTTCCGGGACTCATCCCATGGACCCTTGAATCCAAGACTCCCGGAATATTGTTGTGTTTTTTGGTTGTTTGTTGTTTTCTTTTTGTTTTTCTCCACCGTTTGGCTTTTCCTTCTACTATCCCTAGTTTTTGCTACTTTCTAGACTTTAAACCATAAACCCTTGATCCTAAGGCACCCCTTGATGACGAAGAGGAATCTCATTGACGTCGCTGTCAGGGTAAATTTCATAAACCCTAAAAACGCAACGGACATGTTTCCGCCTTGAGCCTCCAAAGGTCTTGGCCCCCATGCCAACGTTGGTATTGAGCGGACCATACACCGTATCAGGAGCACTCCATGCTACACAACATGCACCGCAGCGGTCCATCACTTTTTTTTGTGCATGCAGTGCCGCATGCTACGTCCTGATGTAAGGGAAGATGCGCTCGACACCTATTGTCTATTGTAGCACGGTCTGACGGCTAAGTCCTTCAAGGGTTCGTGTTGTTGGCAGCGTCCCAATCCATCATGGCCTTGGCAATCTGATGCTGAAGACGACGGACAACGCGTTGCCCATGCGGACCGTCGTGGAGACATATCCGCCCAGTCGGAGGACCACTGCATAATTGAATCCGGATCTGGCAAGGACACAGCCGAGGAGGAGGAGGAGGAGGAAGAGGAGGGGGTAGACGAGGCCGCGGACTGTGCGGATGAGGGAGTGCGCTCAGCTGAGCGTGCGTTAGCATGCTCCGTGTTAGTGTCCATTTTGCCGGGATCTGGGTTGTTGTGGGCGGGCCCGTCAGGGTGCCCCTCATCTATATCCATAGCGCTGGACTCATGGTCCGCGAGGTTTGGGTTCTCATATTGAATAGTACCTGCTAAGTTGCCAACTTCGTGACCCCATCTCCAACCTCAATGACTTCCGGCAATTTCGCATCCCCGTTCTCAATCGCAACGGCGTGCGGGAAGTCAGCATGTCCGCTCCCTGCCGCATTGGTATTTGAAGATGCCGAGTTTCTATCTCCGTCCTGAACGGCTTCTGGCATGCTGGCATCACCAAGTGCTGCACGCTTCATGGCAGCTGGGTAAACCTTCTTGGCACTAGCGAGAAGACGCATCAGGCGGCAGTCCTCCCCCTGAGACCAGATCAATCCATCTTGACTGGAAGTCCAAGACCACGTTGAATATGATTCATCGTGACCCTCAGAATAGTTGAAGTGACTGGCAAGCTGAATGGATGAATCTTGGCGTCCGCATCTTGACATCGCTTTGAAGATGTTGGAGTCGGACCGCTGGGTAGACACGGGCCCCGGCGTCCGTTTGTCTGTTGTCGGCGGCTGCGTTGTAGTGGTAGTATAGGCACAGTAGACGACGATCCGCTAGGAACCCAACGCAGATATGCGGCAACATTCTCTAAGGCCACGACGCCATACACGTTCAATTGCGACATAGGTGCAAAATAGGAAGGGCATGGTAAAGGATCAGCGCTGACGAGCAACACAGCTCACGGAACGGGCAGAGTTTATGTACACAAGTGATGTCCCTGACACCTCGCCACACGCACGCACGCTTAAGGATATCTTGGTGGGGCATCCTGGAAGAGATTGAACTTCAATCTCGGAGAATCATCTCCCCTAGCCCTGCCTAAACCCCAAATGTATGTAAAATAATAGCCCCAAACCCAGGATAATAGCCATAAAGGCCATTAGTTTGCATACTTTCGGGGTCCAGGTGATTAATACTGAGGTTTCAGAGTTGAGTCGCGCATGAGAGCTGAGTGCACATTTAACAATAGGGCACCCCCCCAATATAAAAAGAATATGGCGTATACCTATGAAGAAGGCTACAACCTTAAAAAAAAAGGTAGATCTTTACGTGGGGATATCGTATATACAAGTATATACATATATAGATAGATAGATATCGATGTCCACTTTCCAACTGATATTCCCATGTTCTTTGCCGTTTGATTCTCCACTATCACCTAGGGACCCATACCCTAAACTCTAAACGCTAAACTTTAAACCTTAAACCCTAAACCCTGAACCCTAAACCCTGAACCCTAAACCCTAAAATCCTAGCCTCCGTAGCGAAGGATCTGGTCATGTGCAACGGGGTGCATGTATGCCGGCTCGTGGATCCTCAGCTTCCGTGCACAATACCGTTTAGGGTTTAGGGTGTGGGGGTTAGGGTTTTAGGGTTTTAGGGTTTTAGGCTTTAGGGTTTAGGGTTTAGGGTGCCCCGAGGGTTGAGGTTTAGGGTAACCCTGGGGCTCAGGGTTTAGGATTTACGTTGGGCCCTAATGTCTGTAAATCGTACCTACATGGAGCCTTAGGGTAATAGACCTCTCATGTTCGAACACCCTAGACCCTAAACCCTGGGTTAAGGATTTAAGATTAAGGGCTTACGGGAAAAAACCTCCATCCAAGACCCCTCAATGACCTTCGGCCCTAGACTGGACCCTAAGCGTAAATTAGGATCAACTAAAGGAAAGGAGTTTGAAATATGGGGAGCTTACATATGGGTATATGAGGCGTATATGTTTAGGGTTTAGGGTTTAGGGTATATGAGGGGTATATAGGCACCATGGGGAATTATATAAGGGGTATATAAGGCTATTTAATGTCCCTACATAGCAACTCCCCTCCTGTGATTGCCTATTCAAGCCCTGCAGCCCTAGAAACCTAAATCCCCAACCACCCGAATTCTCCACCTAAACCTTGAACTCTAACCCGCACATGTCCCCATATGTCCCTTATGACCCGCTCTAAATCTCCTAGAAACCCTTGAAGGGGAACCCGTACTCAAAACCCTAAGCCCCCTAAACCCTATACCCCAAACCCTGTACCCTATACCCTTAACCAGAGGCCGGGTATCTTGACCCCACCCGGCAGGCCAATGTCTCCCTCAGCGAAGTCAACGCGCTCGTCCTCAGTGCTCTGATAGACTTTGGGCTTGGGTTCAGGGCTTATGGTTCAGGGGCCTGAGCACCTACATCCCTAAACCCTAACCTCTAAACCCTAAATCACTAAAGCCTAAACCCCAAACCTCTACACCCGAAACCCCTAAACCCTAAATCCCTACACCCCAGACCCTAAATCCCCAAACGCTAAACCCCAAACCTAAAACCTAAGCCTAAACACCTAAACCCTAAATCCTTAAACCCGAAATCCCTAACCTAAATCCCTATACCCTAAATCCCGAAACCCTAGACCCCTAAACCCGAAACTCCGGAAGCCCTAAACCCCCTAATCCCCAAACCCCTAAACCCTAAATCCCTAAACCCCTAAACCCTAAACCCCTAAACCCCTTAATCCCCAAATCCCTAAACCCCTAAATCCCTAAACCTTAGATTTTTCTTTGCAGCCAAGGTTTCCAGCTTCAACGTGGAGACAAAGGCCTGCCACTTCTTCAGCGGAATGTCCTGCAACTTTAGGGGTTTAGGGTTTAGGGGCTTAGGGGTTTAGGGGTTTAGGGTTTAGAGGTTTAGGGGTTTAGGGATTTAGAGGTTTAGGGGTTTAGGGGTTTAGGGTTTAGAGGTTTAGGGGTTAAGGGTTTGGGGTTTGGGATTTGGGGAATTTAAGGTTTAGCGTTTTAGCCCAGGCTTTTGTTGGAAGTGCAGATTGAGGGTTTAGGGGTTTGGGGTTCAGGGATTTAGGGTTTAGGGTAAACCCTGTACCCTAAACCCGAGTAGGGGTTTACGGTTTAGGGCTTTCGGAGTTTCTGAGCTTAGGGACGGGGGTTTCGGGCCCTCTCTTCGACCTGCGGAACCTGCTCCTGAAGGTTTAGGGTTTAGTTTTGTGATGAGTATCACTAATAGTCTTGGGGTCCAGGAACCCAATGCGTAATGTTGGAGGCTGATTAGTGGAGAAGCTGCCCCCCCCAGGCCCCACTCAACAAATTGGATCCCTCATTAATACAATGGGGCAGGGGGCCCGGCCCAAACGAATTTGGATCCTAGCTTTTAAACTACATTCAATAGGAGGAGGGTTTCCCAATTTCAGAATGGGTTTTTCAAAAAATTCAATGAGGGGAGGGTTTCCAGAGCTCAGAATCTGTTTCAAGTTAGATTCGATGAGGTGTCCGGAGCTCGCTCGAAATTTGTTTCAAACTAAACTGAATAGGAGGAGATTGTCCTGAGTTCGGAAGAGGGTTTCCGTATCTCAGATTATGCTTAATTCAATAGGACGAGGACGTCCTGAGTTCGGAGGGAAAAGAGCACAGGCTTGGCACTACTGGAAAACCCTCCTTCAGCGGCATGTCGACGCGACTTCATTTGGCCCTGGAAACTGTAAAGATCCCTAAACCGTAAACCTTAAACCCTCACCTTAAACCTCAAACCCTCACCTTAAACCTTGAACCCTATACCTTACACCTCAAACCCTCAAACCAAAACCCTAAACCTTAAACTTTAAACCCTAAACTCTAAACCCTAAACTCTAAACCCTAAACTCTAAACCTTAAACCCTAAACTCTAACCCTAAACCCTAAACCCTAAACTCTAAACCTTAAACCTTAAACCCTAAACCCAAAGAAGCCGTGATCTGGCTAGCAACAGCCTGCAGCACCATTCCATGCTCTTCAA
>CAJNIZ010031868.1:19844-42567 GCA_905231905.1 Symbiodinium pilosum | reverse complement strand
CTCCTAGTACCCCCCAAATAGCCCCTATAATACTCACCTGTATAACTCCTCTATAACCACCCTTCGAGGAGTCTTGACTACAGCTCTCATGGTGCTGTCATGCGTACTTACTTTGGGGAGTAGTGTCGTTGAGGATTGACGTGCTAGGGATCTGGAGGTAGGATAGTCGGGCTTTGGAGCGGTACTTGTCGGGTTTAGAGTGTAGGGTGAAGCGTTTAGGGTTTAGGNNTTTAGGGTCAAGGGTCTAGGGTTCAGGTCAAGGGTTTAGGGTTCAGGTTTAGGGTGCAACAAATCCTGACACGGTTTGCCCGGGCCAGAACCATACTAAGCCAGAAGCCCAAAACTACCAGAGCCTGATATTCCACTTACTCCCTTCAGAATAATGAACAAAAATGTAGGAGCGCACAAAAGCCGTGCGTGCAGGTGCGTATGTACAGTATAAACCGTGGATACATCTATAATACATACATATATATGTATACAGATACGTTTACATGCTTCCACACACACACACACTTAGACTCAGACTATCCTAGACTTGCCTGACAGTGATGAACATGGCAGTACATGTATCAGTTATCAATATGTGTATCTGTATCGACTTATGTGCACCTGCATCCCCCATCTGACAGGCTGCTTGTTTGGCTCAAGTAGCGCTAGAGCACATTGGGTTACGTTGAGGGACAGCTGCTAGATACCACGCGGAACCTGGCTATGACGAGGAGACCTGCATCCATGGAACCCTCAGACCTGCCAAGATATCGGTGAAAACACACACAATAAGGGCCTAAATAGTGATCCATATCCCTTTGTGAGGTTTGTTTCAACTACCCTATGTTGAATTTGTACAAGGAATCTAGGACCTGAATCTTACTAACCACTGAGCCTCTCTCAGGATAGCTTCCCTGTCAACTTCTGCAAGAATACCAGATAATGCTGGTATAAAAAACTTTTGAAAAAACACGGCGCTTGCTACAAAAAGACACAAAACGGAACCTGAGAGCACCTCGAGCTAAACCCCAGTTCTTAACCCTAAACTGCTGCAGTTCCTGGCTATTCTAATTGTAGGGTTGGGTGTTTAGGGTCACACCCAATACAAGAACAACATGTGTGTGGTTGTCAAAATTAGGGCCCCTTTTTGTGTACCCTAAAAATTAGGTGCCGTATTATACTAGGGATCCGAAAAGGGGCCATGATTTTGACATCCACCCATGTACAAATTGAACACTCGACGCCCTCAACTCTGGAGGACGATCTTCGGGGGCCTGAACTCAAAAGGCTTGAGGTTATCCACACGGTTTAGGGTTTAGGGTTTAGGGTTTAGGTTGCCAGCTCCCCTGACCCTCCAAGCATCTGCCCTGGAATGCTGGCTGGAATATTCATGGGTTAAACTAGTACCCCCTTCTATACTACCCCACCCTAGGCTCCCCCTTAATATCAACCTTAATCAAGCCTAATTATCCCTAAATAACCTTAATTACGGGGGGAACCTAGGGGGGGTAGTATAGAAGGGGGTACTAGTTGAACCTATAAAATGTAGGGTTTAGGCTTTAGGGTTCAGCCAAAACTATAAACCCTCTCCTCAGCGTCCCAAACAATTTCCGGATCCCTCTTCAAAGGGAACCCTACCATCCTAAAGGCTCCAGTCCTACATTCCGCGGTTTAGGGTTTAGGGTTTAGGGTTCCCTGAACTCCAACTTAAAATGGAACAGCGAAAACGACCCTACAAAGACTGCTGTCCTTTTGAAAACAGATTTTCAAAGATTTCCGTGTCATGTTGGGCTTGAAAACCCTGCTTCCTGCCCTTTACAGGAAAGCCTGAGCCTAAAATTCTGAACTGAAGGCTTTGGGTTTGCTGGTTTAGGTTTAGGGTTCAGGGGGCTTAAGGCTTAGGGTTTAGGGTGTAGCCTATTAACCCTTTGCTTCTGAGGGCCTGATCCAACGCCTGAGCGCACAAGACCTTGTAAGCGGCCATCCTGGGTGAGTTCACGGCGTACTTGAAATGTTCAGGGTTTGGTTTAGGTGGAGTGTAGGGTTGGAGTCTAGGGTTTAGGGTTAAGGCTTGAGGTCATCAGGGGAGTATACTTCGATCTAAAACCATTTCCCTGCACCACTTCCCGACTTGCGAAGGCCCCCCTGAAGCTCAAAGACGGCGGTGGGGCTTGACAGGATTTGGTCTAAGGCTCACGGCTTCTTACTACTATTACACTTACAACTGCAAGTCCTATCACTAGCACTATTATCTTTAGTATTATCATTACTATTACACTTACCATTGCCATTAATATCACGATTGACTACTACTAGTCGTCGTCGTCGTCGTCGTAGTAGTAGTAGTAGTAGTAGTAGCAGTAGTAGCAGTAGCAGTAGTAGTAGTAGTAGTAGTAGTAGTATTTGCATGTTTCGAAATGCAGATGGACATGATCATCTCATATCTACCTCGGGTTCAGGTATACAGCAATTGCAGCACGCCATGCAACAACAACCCAGATCCAAAATCCTAACCTCAAATCCAAAAAATCCAAACCCTAAACACTAAACACCAATCCCTAAAGCCTTTTTGCGGTTTTTCCTGGGCCCTCTTGCGCCTGGCAGAAAGTCCGTTTCAAAACTGGGCCGCTCAGCTTGTTTTTCCCTGGTGTGGGTGGACTAGGGCTTCGGGTTTTAGGATGTAGGGCTTCGAACCTTGTTTTTAGGGTTATTGTGTTGTGATGGAGACTCTGCGTTGCTTATGGTGGTTGAAACCCTAAACCCTTCATAGACATCATAGGGTGATTTCGGAATGAAATGCTTTGCTTTTCCTGCAGAGATTGGACAACAGCAATAGGGGCATTCCGGTAACCCCATTTGAGCAATGTTTTTTTGGTGGCTGAACCTAGTAAGATAATTTCCTTATATAAAAGACTATACCCCAAAAGGAGGGTAAAATCTTACTCTATATTGGGTACCATAGTATCCCCGAATAAAATACTACTCATTTGGTTCCAGAAGGCCCAGCCTGACTCCAAAGATTTTCTTCAATTAGTCAAGGCCAAATAGGCTTAAATAGGCTCAGCTTGGCTAAGAAGCCCAGGGTGGCTCCAACAGGCCCGACTAGGCTCCAACAAAATGCACACGGCCAGCAGAAAAGTAAAAGAAAGCAGTCTCAAACTCAGCCAAACCTCTGGACACCAACCTTGAACACTTACTATACAACGTACACCTTAAACTCAAAACCCTGAACCCCACACCCTAAACCCTAACCCTGAGCCCTAAACCCTAAGTCCTACACCCTAGACCCTAAACCCTAAAAGCCCAGTGTCCGGATGTTTAGCGCAGCAAGGTCCAAGATCATGGAGCAAAACCTAAGTTATCTTACCTTTGG
Source organism: Symbiodinium pilosum (assembly GCA_905231905.1). NCBI lineage: Eukaryota > Dinophyceae > Suessiales > Symbiodiniaceae > Symbiodinium > Symbiodinium pilosum. The sequence goes on along the minus strand of CAJNIZ010031868.1, from coordinate 39,203 downwards.
GTTTCAGGGTTTAAGGTGTTTCAGGGTTATAGTCCCGCTTAAGTCGATGGAATATGGCTTTGGGTAGATTATACGAAGATCCCCATCTACCTCATATTCTATGTACTTAAGGGGGACTATAAGCCCTAAACCCGGGGTTTAGGGTTTAGGGGATCCTTAGAGTAGACCCAGTAAAATAGTTTCCATTTTCTTTTCCATTCTCTCATTCCCAGCTAAACAGGACCTAAGCTAAATCTTAGTAGAGCTCAAGGTTTAGGGTATGTAGCCGTTAGGGCTTAGGGATTTGTAGGATATAGAAGGTTTATGGCTTATGCTTTTAGGGCTTAGGATATCTGAGTTCAGGGTTCAGGGTTTAGAGCTGGGGTTATATAGGGTTGAGGGCTTAGGGCTTAGAGTTTGAGCATTGGAGTTTGGGATATACAATGTTTAGATCTGAACATTCTTATCATAGGTTTAAGGTATTCAGGTGTGTTATAGACGGTTATATCAAGTTTTATGTCAAAGTATGTAGGGTTCACAGGGTGACTGGCTTGTGGCAGCCGGCCAGGCCCTCCGGCATTCTCGCCTTGCCCAAACCTCCGGCACACCATGAAAATTGTTTAGGGATAAGGTTGGTTTAAGATTTGGATTCAAGGCTTTGGATTTTGGATTGCGGATTTAGGGGTTAAGTCTCAATCTCGGGTACGCAGACAGAAATTGCAAAACCTAGTGTCCTAGTATGGGACCCTGGGTCAGGGGATGCGTTTTGGCGCTTACTCGCACTGATAGAAATTCAGCAGCCCTTTGAAGGAATGTAAAATTACTTTGGGAATATTTCAGATTCGAGAAAGACGTACTATTTAGGGGCTCAATGATTTAGGAGTTAGGACGGAATGGCCTTCGAAGTTGTGATCAGGGATTTTGGAACTCGCAAGCGTCAGGATCAGGCTTCAGCAGCAACACATCCTGAACCAGTAGGTCTGCACTCCAGTATGGGGGAAAGGCAAAGGAGTTGCATTCTGGATCCCACGTGCATGGGTTCAATGCTGGGTGCTGACCTCCCCGGACGCCTCCCCGGACAGGATACGTCCCAGAGAGGCGCCTGCCCCCCTGGCTGGCGATCCGGGTGGTCGGGCCAATAGGTGGGCGGTGTCACAGTCTACTTTCTCTCGCTGTCAGCCATTTGCGGTCCATTGAAAGCGAATTTAAACCTAGAAGATTTTGGGACATGGAAATGTGCCAGGCCGGGTGGGCCACTCCCTTTTGCAACACAATGCATCCCTAAACACTACAACCCTACAACACTGAACCCTAAAACCAAAACCGTAAAACTCTCGACCCTGAACCGCCAAACCTTAACCCTGGCCAAGATTTGCCATAGGCGCATGGACCCCAAAAAGTCACTAAGAAGGCACGCGCGGGGTCCTCCAGAGAATTGCATGAGCCTTCACGGTTTAAGGCTTAAGGTTTAGGGTTTTAATGTTTAGGGTTTTGAGGTAGGGTCCGGTAAACTGGCCTGAAGCTTCCAGACAAGATGCAAGAAAACACCCAAAGCGGAGAAGATCTGGTAGAAGATATGCATCTCATCAAGGTATTCCTAAGTCCAAGGTAATAGGGTTTTTGCGTTGTTACGTGCATTGAGGACATGTGTCAGGGACATATGTCTTGCGTAAAATTTGGGTCCGTTTGGCTAGACCTCCCTTATACCATAGCTAAATAAAGTGCAACCCCGAAGCCCAGGCATTTCTTTTTGTTGCCGTGTGTTTTTTGGTGTTGCACCGGAAGCTCCCAACGGCCACCTGGGGCCTCTCAGGGCCTCCCGGCTTCACCAGCGTTCGCTCTGGCCCCTCGCGTCGCGCCCCAAAACCGTGCAAATTCTCCGAACCATTTCAATACACGCACAAGGCCACAAAATCTTTCTTGTGACATAGAAAGCTGCATCTCTTACATTGTGGCAATTCTGTGACAACCCGCATAGCATCATATTTGAGAGCTGCAAAACATGGCCTCAAAAAACACCAACTAATTGTGACACCACCCTAGCCACAGCTGAAGCCTCTACCTGACGAGTATCCTTCCTACCATGAGCTTGCTGAAGCCGGAGCACGGAGGAAAGCTGCCTTGTATCACAATTTCGGTATGTCGCTGATTGCCATGATGTGCGATAGCCATCGGACACGTTCGACCCCTTTGCAGACTTGACTCCTAATCCCCGTGAGCGTGCCTGACAAAGGCGTTTGTTCTTATCATCCAGATCCCTCCAGACCTGAGGAGTACGAAGCTGACGCAAGCTTCCTGAATATCTCTTCCTTGGTAGGTGCTCTTCCCCCAGCTACTTGCTCCAAAGGTGCTGCAATGGTTTAGTACTTCCAACACGCTCCACTTTGGATTTATTATGCTTGCAAAAAAACTACTGACAAAGGTGAACTTTCAACGTCTCATTGCTGCTGATGCAGCATAATAGCATCCCACCCTGCAGTTTCCAAGTGGAAAGCATGGTCACCAGGGCGCATGGCAAGCACACATAGTAAGGGGGAGTTCAAGAAGAGGATGGTTCCAATGCGGACAATCAGTTTGCCCATGAAACTTTCGCGATACCAGAGATTCAGGATCTCCTATAGGGCGTCAGCTAGCATTGCGTGTGGGACATAAATCTTGCGCGAAACAACGACAAGCCACAGACCAGCTTGCGTCCTATGAAGGCAAACAGAATGTCCTGAACCTGAAAGTACACACATATATAGTAGACTCTGCAAGCGTTGTTCTCGCATGTAAAAAGCAGCAACACTTGAGCGGATGCGATGATTTCACCGGGCCGGAAAACCTCCCAGATGCCAGGATTGGGGCCTTCCTCTACAATGGAACCATGATCATGATTAAACACAACCACCCGGTAGCAAATCCCTACACTGCTCCAGACCGAAGAGGGCTCAATTTGGCCCACTGGGCTGGCACGTTTCGTTCTCCTGCTCTTGCCCTGCTTTGTGACTTTTGCTTGCAATATCTTGTCCCCATTCGCGCCTAGTTGGCCCACTGGGCTGGCGCCATACCTTCTCCTGCTCTTCCGCTGTGGCTTTTGCTTGCCACCATTGGCGCCTATTTGGCCCACTGGGCTGGCGCTTTTGCTTCTCCTGCTCTTCCGCTGCTTTGTGGTGTTTACTTGAGCGGGCTGGCGCCTTTGCTTCTCCTAATCTTCCCCTGCTTTGTGTGGTTTTTACTTGCCATCATTCCCTGGCGCCTTTCCCTCTCCTGCTCTTCCCCTGCTTTATAGCTTTTACGTTCGCGCCTTTTTGGCCCACTGTGCAGGCTCCCGTCCTTCTCCTGCTCTTCCCTTGCTATGTGGCTTTTACTCGCCACATCTATGTTGCCAACATTCGCGCCTATTTGGCCCGCTAGAGTGGCGCCTTTCCTTCTCCTGCTTTGCCCTTGCATTGTGGCTTTTACTTGCACAGGTCGCGCTTATTTGGCTGGCAGGCGCCTTTCCTTTTCCTGCTTCTGCTTGTCCCCAGCACTGTGGCTTTCACTTCACCATGTGCGCCCATTGGCCCCGCTGGGCTGGTGCCGTTCCTTCCCGTGTTTTTTTTTCACTTCTTGTTGCGGTTTTACTTGCCACGGTTAGCGCCTATTTGGCCGACTGGGCTGGCGCTTGTCCTTTCTTGCTCTCTCCTTTGCTTCGTCATGGCAACTTCCGTGCCACTTTGTACGTTTATTGTTTTGCCCCCTGGTCCAGTGCCCACTGTCTTTCTTTGGCTTTTTTGCCGCTTAGATGCCGGGCCACGCGGTGGACCTGCCTTCGCCTCGAGTCCCCCTTCTTGCTGTGTCATGACCCGTCTGGGCCAAGTTTGTTTGGATGCGCTGTTTTCCTGGCCTACCCTTCTCTTTCCCTTGACGCTCCTCCTCGCCCTCCTCTGACTCACCCAGGTCCTTTCTGCGACCTCTCTTCGCTCCCCGACTCCTTACCCGATCTGTCTTCTACACTCCGTTCGATACCTTGGCTGTATTACCCATCTCGAGACCCTGGCTGAGGGCGGCTATGATGCTTGCGGAGCCGCCCCGAGATGTGGGGGGCCAGAGTGTGGGTGGCTGCAGCTAGGGCTGTAAGCGTCCATCCATCCCTGAACCCTTAGGAATTGTAAGGGTTGAGAGTTTAGGATTTAGCGTTTAGTGGGGTTAGGGGACTTGGGCCGGGGCTTTCAAATTCTTGAGCCCGAAAATCCTAAATCCCAAGAGTTGAACCACAAATTCTACACTCGTAAAGCCTAAACTGGCCTATACCCTAAACCATCAAGGGCCCCAAGAACTACGGATGTTCATTTTGGGCGGTATGTGACAGACCTCTACTTCCGAAATTCTCGCGCTGTTTCGAACAAACACCCCAAAATCTACCTCTAATCCTACATCTTTGAAGGGTCTGGCTGGTCCTAGTGTACCCTCATCTACGAACCTGTTCCTGTTAGCTCCTGTTAGCCGGACCACTTTCAGGCGTTTCTTTTCACTTGGGAGTAGGCGCGGGCTCTGTGTTCCAGAGATCCGCGTCCTGCGTGGACTACTCTTGCCGGCCTGCTGCGTGCTACCAAAGAAGTATGACAGATCTGAAATAATCATCAGGGCAGGATGACTCGGCCAAAATTCAGGGCTTGTTGCTGACGGTTTGTCTTGGGTTTGGGGTTACGACAGCTCAGCTGACTCAATGCTCCAGAGTTCAAAAGCAAGATAATCACAGAACCTAAATTCTCAATGTCTATCGTTTAGGGTGTATTCTAGGGGTCTACATAATACTTATGCAAATTCTTGAAGTCTATTTGAGGTCCTCTACCCCCACCCTGTAACAGTGGTATAATAGGAATAAAAGAGGGCCCTAATCTAGTTGCCATTCTCCCTTCTAATCACTGTTACTGGGTGGGTTGTCCACCTAATCTATCCTGCACGCTAAACCCTGTAGGACCATGTTCTTGGCAATCAACCCCATGCAGCCCTACATGAGCCATAGTCTAAACTCCTTCAAGGGGGTTATATAGGGTTTAGGGTCTAAATTCCTTATAGGGGGGTTGTATTGGGAGCATGATCGGGCTTATTAAGGGGGATACTAGGATTTAAGACTATGGCTTATACGAACCCAACCAACTTTCCGTTTCACTGTGTTTTTTCTGTTCGTTTGGATGCTCCATTCTTCCCCTGTTTGCATTGTACCCTGAACGACACTAAACCACCTTAAACCCTAAACCCTAAACCCTTGGAACAACAAGTTTCATCGCACTTGAACTCGAAGATATCATCAGCGCCAAGGCAGTAGAACATTGGCTCCACGAAGAGCCTTCCCAAAGGGTCCAAGTACCCAAGGTTTAGGCTTTAGGGTTTAGGTAATAGTTACTGTGGTACAGGTTTTGGGTAAGTATGTGATTATGAGGCACTTGGACCCTTAGGCCCTGTTCCGATCAGAGAGAAGGCTGAAGGTCTGGGGGGGGCTTAGGGCCCAGGGTCCAGGTTTAGGATTTCTGGCGTAGGGCTTAGGGTTTAGGTTTAGGATTTTTGGTTTGGTGTTTAGGGCTTCGTTTGTTTAGCATGCCCCTTTTTCACCTGCCGATTCAGTTGGAAGATTGCTGTCGAGCGAGAGATTGAAAAGCCTACAGCTCCCGGCCACCGGTCTTGCCTGAACTCATTTTAGGCTTTAGGGTTTGGAGTTTAGGGTTTTGACTTTGGGGTTTAGGGCTTATAGGGGTTCAAGATTTCTGCTTCACTGCAGGAAGGACAATTGGCACGACCGCGTCGGTTGAATAATCAGTTCGAAAGGCTGTGCCGGGTGGGTTCCCCTAGTTACACAAGCATAAACTCATAAGTCCCATAGCTACAGTGCACAGTAGTCATGACCATACTTATCCCTGATATAACCCATTTGTAACTCCAAATCCTAAAACCTAAGTCCTAAACCCAGAACCCCTTTCTTGTCGGGCTGGGGAGTCAAGTGTTTGCAAAATTGGTCTAGTATGTTGCGGTCTATCTTGGGGTCCTCCTACTACTGGGAATGCGCATATCTACAATATCTTTAGGCATACCTCCTGCTGTGTTTGCGCGTCATGCTTTTGTTGCACGAATGTTTTGGGGTTCTGCCAGGTTTATGGGCTCTTCTTTGTGGGTGTCACACTGAAACTTGTACTACTTGGTAGATTTGGAAGGTTGCTATGAAACAGGATCCCCATAATGATGTTCGGGGTTTACCGTTTAGGGTGTGGGGGGCGCGCATAATCCGGAGAAGAACACATGGCCAACTGCAATCTGGCGACATACCCATCAGCACCAGCAGAAGCGCCAGACTAACACCTCAGCTTCTTTTCTGGGTTACGGCTTAGTTTAGATTAGGGTCAAGATTTTCGAACGAATTGTCTATCTGACATTTTCTGAAGCAGAGAAAGGCATTTTTGGATGAGACCTGGTAATCACAGTAAATAATATGGGGACTTCTTCACCAAAGACCCCATATATCAGAAACCTGCAGGCAGGCATCTCAAAAGAGCACCAAGAACTTTACGAAACCCTAGTCCCTTCACCCTTATATTACGAGTTGTCCCCCCCACACTGCACATGATCGAACCCGTACTCAATGTTAGGCGGGGGGAGGGGGTAGGTATCGTGAGACCGGAACACTAGGAGGAGGAGGGAAGGGATTAATCCCCATAAGCCCTTGTGTAATCTCAGTCTCCATTTCATTTTCCGTTTTCTGTTCCAGTTGGGGGGATAATACCCCTAAAGCCCAGACTCCTGAACCGCTAAACTCATTTCTTTACAAGTCACCCCTAAGACTCAAACCCTGAACCCTAAACCCTTAACCATTTAGCTTCAGGTGCGGTCATCGTACGTACTTTCCCAACAGCCCAACAGCATAAGCTGTGCCGTAGAGGTTTCAAGTTAGAGGTTAAGGGTTTTCAGCCCTCTGGCTTTCGGGACAAGGTTTAGGGAGGGACTGTATAGCAATTACACACCCGACGGAAGAAAATGGGAGCCTTTTGCTTACCATGCAGTGTGCATTCGGGGGCTTACGGCTTGGGAGGTAGGATAAACTCCGGGTTTAGGATCTAGAGGCTCCAAGAACACAATAATTAATTGTGTAGTTGGGATTGAGAGTGAATGTGCTGCTGGTTCGAAGGAATAATTTTTAATCCAGCACCGAGCCCTAAATCTTAGACTCTACACACTAAATCCTGACCCCAAACCGTCAGTCCTGGACCCTAAACCCTAAACCCTAACCCTATAGACCCTGAACCCTAAAGCCTCAATCCTAACCTTAAACCCTCAATCCTAACGCGCTCCCGGGTAGGTTCTCCGGGAAGAAGAAGAGAATACGCTTAAAGTTGTAGCGGGAAGTGCCTGATCATGTGGCAATTACAGTTCTTCGTAGCTTCGAGTGGAAATGCGTTTGATTTGGCAAGGGTCGTGACCCCGGATTTTTCTGGAAAAAATCCGTGAGGAGTTATGCAAGCAAGTACTCCCGAGGGCTTGGAATGTTAGTATACATGTACAAAAGCCCACATGTTCAGCACATCTTGGCCTTGGAGATCTTCTAAACTACTGTGTTTCGTCCATCGAAGCGTGGTCAATTTTGCAGGTTCGTGGGTTTCGCTATAGTTTTGCAAAAGTACGACATAGGCAGAAGGACAGTCAAAGATTTTGCTTCTTATTGCGGAGGCAGCACTCTTGCTGTGTGTGAGACTCGGGCGCACTTTAAAAATTCCATAACGGCTTGTCAAACGCCTTCGTGGGAGACATGACACCTGAAACTTTGTTTTGGAAGATTGAGAGGGCACGTAAGACCCGGTGCAGACCAGGCTCCTGCATCAAATACTGAGCAGCTAAAATGGAGCTGTGCTTATGCTTTTGCTTGCCTCCTCCTAAGAGGTTTAAACGTCTTAGCAGTTTTTTGCCGGCGCCTGCCAACGCTTCTGCCACTTGATCTCCCCATGTCAGGAGATAATGAGACTGTCTTTCTTTGACAACCCCCTTCTGCTTGAAGCCACGAAGTACGGCTTGAGAGGCCTGCGGAAGACCGTGTTTCGAAATGCTGCTTGAGGGTGTGAAGACATGTCGCAGGTGGCTGACACCAGTGGCACTTGCGACAGTAGCCTGTGTGGCTGTCAATCATCATTAGAGGGCATGTCTTAACTTCCTCGCGTGGCAACGTACGCTACGGCAAGGTACGCTACTGCCCCCCCCACGCCCCTTCTGGAACGGCTGCGTCAAAAAACTGCACCTGAGCAGAAGGCACTCGGAGAACCCTGCCGGGTGAACGACTCCTAAACCCTAAATGATTATGGGTACCACTAGGCTACTCGGCTTCATGGCCTCAACCTTCTGTCCCCGGAAGCAGCAAAGTCAAGGACCGGTTTCAAGGTTTAGGGCTTAGGGTGTAGTCACAGGTGGGTTCCCCCATGTAAGGCACATACAGTATGCTCAATTCCGCAAAGTAGGGGGTCCCTTTAAAGGGGTTTATAGGGGTTCTACAGGGGTGTATAGGGATATGAGTTTGGGGTCCTTACAGTAAGTGTTGTAATATTTTGGGGCCTATATTGAGGTGGCCCTATTCAAGGAAACTACCATATATTGGTGGTATGAGGGTAGTGGGCTATATGACGTCCATATAGGCACCCTTCAGGGGTTCCCGCCTGCTAACTACGCTTGGACGTTTCCTTGAGACATCTACAGGAAAGTTATCCCAAGACACGATGTTCGTACTCAGCCCAATATGCCGGGATGGAGCAGCGACCGAGCCTTTGTGCTTTCCACACTGACCCTAAACCCCAAACACTAAATCCTGGATCCTAAGCCGTAGACCCTATGTTACCCCTACACTTAAGAGTCTGGAGCAGCTTCAGGTTAGGAGTTGCGGGCTTCGCAAAGAGGCAAAGGGCTCATAAGTAAGTGCGCCAAATTTTGCTTCTATTCTTGTTTCCTAGCTCCGTGGTTGACGACACCCTAGACCCTTAACCCCGTGGATAAAGATCTGTCCTGTATCTGTCTCGTATGAGCACCTAAATATCTAAAAAGTTGGAATCCGGGATCTGAGCTGTACGAGGGAAGGCGAGCTTAATGCATCAGTGGGTTAGATTGTTTAGGGCGTTAGGGTTTAGTGCCTTTGTTTTTCTTTCATAAGAAGGGTGGGATTGCAGAGGTTTTGACACTGCATGAGCATGCCGCATGCACTCAACCCCACGTACCAAGCCCCAGCTAAGCATAGATAAGCGATCAATCAGAAGCTCAACTTCACCCTAAATCTACAGCAGTAGCCCACGAAAGTTTTGTCATGTGCAGTCCGTTGGGACTTCACTTCAAACGCAGTTAGCTGGGACAGCCATAACCCTCATATAGTGGATCATATTAAGGTTACAAAATCAATGTGATATCACGGTTGCGTGGGTCACACTAAGGTTACAAAATCAATATTACCGAGCTGTTGATGAGCGGGGGCAATATCCAACCTAAATCCTAGGTACTAATACCCATCACGAAGATAACTCCCTAAACCCTAAACCCTAAACCAACTACACCAAAGGTGCGCCCATGAAATCAAACTTCCAAGTTCGGTTCAGGGTTCAGTGTTTGAACTCATGGTGTCAGGTAGAGTTTAGGGGTTTAGGGTCTAAATTCCTAGTATGCGCCGGTTTATAATACTCCCCTATATACTCCTCTGTATAACCCCTTTCAGGAGTTGCGACTCTTATCCCTAAACCCTAACTTATTATAACCCCCTTTTCAGTAGATTTTACTATAGCTCGTGTGGGTTTAGGGTTAAGGTAGGAACTTAAGGTTTAGCGTTTAGGGGGGTGGGTGCCCTTGAGACTTAAGAGGATTTCACAGGACTTAGAGGGATCCTAAGTTTAGGGATTTAGGGTTCAGGGTTCAGGGATTTAGGGTTCAGGGTTAGGGATTTAGGGTTTGGGGATTTAGGGATTTAGGGATGCACGATTCAGGGTTTAGGGGTTTAGGTTCAGGATTTGGGGATGCTACCCTGGCAAATCTCAAGCCCCAAAATAAACCCTTAACCTGGTTCCTTGTCTGGTCCCTCGTTGGTATGTCAACAGAAGCTATATAGCGGTAGCTTCGCTACTGAGGTTTTAGGTTGCAGGATACTGCTCATGGTAAAAAAACCTACATTGTAGCATTTCAATTCCCAGGCCTGGGGTACCAAGCAGCCTCCAGGATTTTTACTATCCACTGTATGATCCCCACTACTTTGTGCACTCTGCCGATTCGAACTGGAGTCATGAGATCGTGTTATTTCTCGACATGGTACCTTCTCAAGTCCCCTAAACCCTAAACCCCTTCAAATAAGGGGCCAGCTCCCTCGTGTTCACCGCCCCAACACTGCAACCTTAATTTCAGGGACCTTGAAAACACCCTGATGAATTTTCTTGGAGAGTTCCCCGAAATACTCACAAAGCCAAGTAACCACATAATCCAAGACTGCATATCTCTATGGTTTAGGGTTCAAGGTAATATTGTATGCGCACGAATTAAGGTTTAGGGTTTATGCTCTACCCGCATAAGTGATCTTCGAGGAGTTCAAACTACAGCTCATACATGCTTAGGTTCTCCAAGGGTACTTCGGCTTAGAGAAATATCCTAACCCCGAAGACTAATCCTCCAACTCTTGACCCGAAATCCTATTCCCTAGGGTCCACTGATGAATTCTACCCCAGAACCCAATTCTGAGTACTAATCCATTTGCGAACCCCTCGGTTTGACCGAGGCAAGCAACTTAATCATGTCGTTGCGGTTTCGCGCTCGACAAGTCTCTCGGCAGTGCCAGTAGATCAACCTTGGGTACCCAACCCTAGGGTTTTGCACCCAGCTTGTAAGAGTCGATGTTAGGGGTCATATTATGGATATTATCATGTGAGCCATAGTCTAAACTCCTAGTATGCCCCTTGATAACCCCTATAGTAGTCCCTTATAGAATCCCCTATATAACCCCCCTTTAAGGAGTTTAGACTGTAGCTCATGTTCTGGGCTGCTGTTTTTCATTATGTTATGAATATTGTCCAACTGTTACAGAGTGGGGGCAGTACCCAAAATCAACCTCACCTTGCTGAAGGTTTCAGGGTTTAGGCTATAATTAAGGATTTTGTAGCCCAAGCGCTATGAAAGAGACATTCTGAGAGTCGAATTATGATCGCAAGGTTCTGAGTTATGTTGCAGGTTAAGGAACCAGTTTTGAATTTGAGGGATTTGTGATGGACCGAAGGAACAGATGAAGTAGATGTTCAACCGTGGTCCCCATACCCACAAGCTTCTTAAACCATGCACTTGCCAAAGCAGCACTGAGAACAGCGTCCCACGAGAGGGAAACACTGAGTTCCCCAAACCCATGTGAGTTCAGTTCCTCAGCTACGGATTTCGGATACCATTGCAGGAGAAATCCATAAGCGGATCAAGATCTGAGTGTACGGGCAGAGGAAAATTGCCAACTCCGTGCTGGCGGTATTGCCCGTACGCACACGAGTGATACCAAATACAACACATCAGTCTCGGCCACTAGTCCTTACCCTAGACACCCTATGCCATTCTTCTGATGTCGGCTGCAGCTGCTCACCAAGGAAAGCTTGCTTTTACAGCTCCGATAGCCGACCAAGATGTACTTTGCTGGTTGAAATGAACACAGCGACTTGACTAGCAGTTGTACGGTCTGCGTGTACTGACACGAGTGCTAAAGCTTCGCCAAGGGCTTCTACCGCTTAATCACTCCAAAAAGGACACCAGGCTGCAAGAGATTAGATTTTTTAGAATATATTAGAACGGTGTCGTCTGAAAACATATCACATTCCCGCTGCCATCGGGGCTACGGCAGCCGGACGCAGGGAGCTTCGGTAGCTTCTAAAACAATGGATTTAAGCTTTTAGGGTGAGGTGTTGACAAAGTACCCCCCCCCCCCCCCCCCCNNCCCCCCCCCCCCCCTCCCCCTGGCCCTGAAGTACACCCCCCGTGCCCCAAAAATCAGACCTGTTGATGTTTCTTCATTAGGCCATGTGGTTGTTAACATTGTGGTCCCTTTTGGGGTAACAAGTCTACTACGGCCGCTGAAGCAGCACTGTCAGTGCAAGTATTCAACTGCAAGAAACGCATGAAAGTCCACGCATGATCTCCAGGGACACCGAAAACTAACCCTGAACCTTAAACCCTAAAACCCAACCCTACATTCTAAACCGCCTCAAACCGCAAACCCTAAAACCTCAACTTGACCCCCACTCTGACAAACTCCCAATGCGAGCAAAGGAGCCGGCCCAAACCACAGATGTAGACCAGTAGGCGGGCTCCGGCCAGAATGTTGCCTAAAGGGAAGGGGTTTGGGGTTGACGATTTTAAGGTTTTAGGGGTTTAGGGTTTTAGGGTTTTAGAGTTTTAGAGTTTAAGGTTCGAGGGTTTGAGATTTGGATTCAGGGACCTGCCTGTCCATACTTCCAATGCATGTCTCTGGCAAAACCATCCTACTCAGTCCCTCGAGGCGTTAGGATCTAAAGTCAGGTAGGTCCCTATACCCTAAACCCCAAACTCAGTTAGGTCCCTAAACCCTAAACCCTCAAGTCAGTTAGGTCCCTGAACCCTAAACCCTAAACTCAGTTAGGTCCCTAAACCCCAAACCCGAAACTCAGTTAGGTCTCTAAACCCTAAAACCTAAACCCTAGACTCGAAACTGGTTTAGGTCCATCTGGGTTAATGTTGTTATTGTTATGACTATTGTTATTGCTATAATTATCACAGTTATTGCCGTTATTATTACTATTGGGGGCTGAGGCCGCCCCCCAACTACGATGGTGGGCGGCTCTTATGCTTGTTGAGCTTGATAGCAGAGGTCGACCCACGACGGGTTCTGGGTTTGAGGTGTAGGATTTAGGAATTGAGGGTTTAGAGTTTAGGATTTAGGGTCTTGGGTCTTGGGTTTAGTGTTCGGGTCTCCCAGGGGTTGAACCAGCCCAAGGGTTAAGGGCGGAGGTCCTAAACCCCAAACCTTTCAGAGCTCCCAGAAGCCCGCAACCCAAACCAACCCCCCACCCTCCCTTGTTCCCCATAATATGCAATCATACCAAATTGGCGTGGGTTTGTTGTTCTAAAGAAATTGCAGGTGAGCATGTTCCCCCTACAAGCCTTATACAGCCCTTATATAGCCCGAGTGCCCCCATATACGTCTTACAAAAGCCTTATGTAAAGGTACCCACCTGGTAGCTACCCACGGTAAGGAATTAGAAAGCAACCCAAGATTCTTATGCAAATTCCGCTTGTGGACGGGTACAGGCCAATACTAATAATAATAACAATAAAAACAACAATAAGAACAACAATAACAAGTTAATACTAGCAATAATAATTTACAAGTAATTTCATACTAATAAATAAAAATAATGACAGTACGAATGTGATAATAGTAATAGTATGTAGAGCTTCGGCTCGAATGTTCAGGATGAAGGGCTTAGTGTTGTTAGGGTTTAGGGGTTTAGGGTTTAGGGTTTAAAGATTTAGGGTTTTGGGTGTTAGGGTTTAGGGTTTTAAGGTTTAGGGTTGAGGGTAGAGCTTTAAGGTCTTGTTTTCAGAAGTCAGGGTTTGAGGCTTGGGGCATAGGGTCTAGGCCAAGATGTTGCCTACGCATGTGCAGAGGCACGAAGGAAGGCCCCACAAAGTGACCTTCACATCACCTTTCGCCTGTGGAGCGAATCTAGTGAACCTCAAAATGCCTCAGCAAGTAGAACCTAAACCCTAAATCCTAAACCCTAAACTGCTTTCATGCTGGCTTCTTGTTAAGGATCTCAAGCCAAGGCAACATACATGGGATGACTAGTAAAAGAAGGTTCCTAATGCTGGCAGTTGTATTTCTGTATGTATGTAGATGAACCCCGTATAAATCATCCCCGCTCTACCCCCATAATACTTAAACAGCTCTAGGATCCCCTGTAACCCCTCAATAACAAGGGTTTCCTTTTTCCTCACGGTCAGCTTTAACAGGGAGACCCCAAAATCAAACGGAAAAAAGGCTACTACAGGGGTACCTAGATCTGTATTCCGTCCTCTCTCCCCTTCCCTGAACCCTAAACCCTACACCCTAAACCCTGAACCCTGAACGCTGAACCCTGAACCCTAAACCCTAAACCCCAGCAAGAGAAGCGGGACCATCTGCCAGCTGTGTTGCGCCCAACCGCGGTCTCCAGATTATGCGGCTGATTCAGGGAGCACTGGGAGAAAATGTAGATAATGAAAGTAAAGCCTGCAGGGGCTAGGGCTTGGTTTAGGATTGCAGGTGCGGGGCATCGAATTTTCTTCCTAGGCATCTGCATGTTGAACGAACGACCTGTTCCAACCCTAAACCCTAACCCCTAAACCCTAAACCCTAAACCCAAGGCAATTTCCTCCAATCTCCTCTTTATCCAGGGAATATGTGAACCGTGGCAGGGTACGGATGATACGAGGAGATTGGTAACATCAACCCCCAAATGAGAACCTCCTTCTAGCTGCCATTTTAGGGTTTAGGGTTTAGGGTTTAGGGTATGAGCCGTAGTCTAAACTCCCAGTATGCCAGTTCATAACCCCTATAGCAGTCCCTTATGTAGCCCCCTATATAACCCCCCTTGCAGGAGTTTAGACTATATCTCATGATACCAGGGCTTGAATTTGAGGAGTTGGGGTCACCAAATCCAGCTTATAAACAGAAGGAACAGACAAACACGGTGGACCTGAAGAGGCCTGAACGAAGAGTGTAACGTTTTTTCTGCCTATAGTCCCCCTTAATTGGATAGAATATGGGGTATATGAGGATCTTACTATAGCATACCCAAAACCATATTCTATCTACTTCAGGGGGACTATAACATGACAAGTTTGCGCCGCTCTGTAGGGCACGGAGACATTTTCATCTTACGATACAGGCATCCTCGCACATGCGGGTCCACAGCAGGCCCCCAGGAAACAAACGCACTGGAAAGGATCCCTAAGGGTCCAAGTACCTCATAATCATATACCCTAAACCCTAAACCCCTAAACCTGTACTATAACTACTATTACCAAATCCCAAGTACCTAATTATTGGGTACATGGACCCTCTGGGGATCCTAAGAGGCCATACTTTTGATGTGCCACCTCCAGCAGTACCAAAAAGTCGAAAGGGTTTAGGGTTTAGGGTATCCCTGAACCCCTAAACAGTCCTCATGCCGACGGTCGAAGACCCAAAACTTCGGCCCAAGCCGACAATCCCTACACTCCGAGACCATCCGAAAACCTGCCCGAAATTCCTGAGGCCGGCTTCAGGGTGTAGAACCCCCCCCAAAACCCTAAACTCTAAACCCTAAACCCTACACCCCAAACCCCAAGGGATACCTTAGCCTAGAACTTGCTTGTTGTTTAGTTGGGAATGAAGGAATTTGACAGAAGATGGCCAGTGCAGCATGACATTCGCGGTTAAGGGTTAAGGGTTTAGGGTTTAGGGGCTTACATGGGGCTACCCTAAGCCCTGGGTCCTTAATTCCACCCCCCCCCCTGATCTAAACCCTCGACCCCTAAACCCTAAACCGCTAAGCCCTTGGTCCTTCCTTCTACTCCGTATTGCAATTCGGAACCTATGGTCCAAATAATGACATAGTAACCCTAAACCCTAAACCCTAAACGACATAGGGCTTAGGGGTTTTGGGGTTTCAGGCTCTAACCCTCCTTGCTCCAACCTCTAAACTCTCTCCACTGCCCATGCCTTCTATCCCGTTTTGTTTAGACTCCAAACCCTAAACACTCAACCCCAAGCTCTGCGCCCCAAATCCCAAACCAAGAAACCTCAAACCCCTGAATCCTAAATCCCAAACTCTTAACCCTTGACCCCACCGTCCAACAGCCTGTCCAGCACCTGTCGGACAAGAAGACCCTCAGAACCAATCGGCTCCAAAGCAGATCCATGGTAAAGACCAGAATGGGGTGCCTGAAGTTCAGGGTTTAGGGTTCTGAGTATTCTTTGAGATTTGGGACGTGCGGTTTACCTTAACTTGCAATCCCAACTGCCTATAGCTTCACTACAATTACCCCTACTAAAATAGGTATAACGAATAAAACTGGGGGGTTGCAGGTAGGGCTCAAGCTTAGAGGTTGAGAGTTTTGGCAAAGCTTAGGGCTAAGAGGTTGGCGGACGTAGCGTCGGGGAATGAGGGGGGTCAAAGCAGAGTGCCTGATTTCAACCCACTGCTGCTTAAGGGGGGGTGAACAGGTACCATTATAAGGTTTATGTATGGGTATCATATAGGCTTATTGTAGTTTGGATCCAGGGTTTGGGTTGATGTCGGGCCCAATTTGTAACCAGAGTTTTGAGGCATGGGGGGCACCATATCGCACTGTTATGAACTGCATCGGGCGCCGGGTACCGGAAAGCAAGCCACTGGGGGGGGTTTGGACCTTGCTGGTGAACATGTAGCTTGCACGCTGTGTGATGCAAAATCAAACGTCTGACAGAGTGCGAAGGGCGTCTGGACAAAGGAACTGTAGCTGTGCCACATTCAATCAGGGGGCTCAAAAGGTGGGATAAAGCTAGGTGGGCTAAAGGATCCCTATTGTAGATTCTACTATATTGGGGCTTAATTCCTTCACCCCCCTACCTTCATCCCACCTTTTGAGCTCCCTGATTCAAGAAGTTACAAACTTGCAAGGTCTAATAGTGACCGGAGCATGAGCAAACGGATAGATAAGGATCTCCCATTTGACACCCTTTATAACCCACCCCAAGGATATCCCCTGAAGAGGCTTAACCTTCAACCCTAAACCCTCAAAAGGCCCAGGGACGGAGAAGAACGCCTAAAGACCTGAACCTGATGCGAGGCTCAAATGGCTTGCTCCAGGAACTTGCATACTGTAACAATGTAATTATTGCTGCTGGAGGGGCCAAAATAACTGCTTTCGGAGCTTTGTGCTTAACATGAATAATTACTAATACAATTTGGAGGTCTATTTGCGAACCATAAGCCTGAACCCTAAACCCTAGGACCGCAATACTGGTGAGTGTTTAGGCCCGTGTATCACATGTCGCGATGCTGGATGATCTTCGCATCTTTGAACTCGATGAAGGTCTTCAAGGAGCGACTCAATGTGGAGTCTTCCGTGATGTCCTGTGCTGGCACGAGGCGAAAGGATTTCTACATTTTTCTGGTTTCCGATCGCTTGCTTTGTGCGTTTTTGGCTTGTGGTTTATGCCGACAGCACATGGATAAATCTTTTGCAGTTTCTGTGTGCATTTCTGGAGGCTGGGCTGCAAGTGTAGGCCTGAAACTTAAAATTTGGGCTTGTTAGACTTCAGTCAAACCCTAAACCCTAGATAATGGTATCCATGTTCTCTTCCATTGTCCCTCAGAACCCTCTTATATTAGCGGACCTAGAAATGAAGAAGGGGACCTGATGGACCGACGACAGCCCGCGCAACATGCTCTGTCGTCATGTTTTTGCTGTTTCTCCCGTCACTTCAGAGTCAGCAGTTCCAAAAAAGCTGGAGTACGGGGGGGGGGGGGCCTAAAAAGTAAAGGGCTCTTTTTGTGGGGTACCCGTGACCGAACTACCCATATCTGCCTGATGAATGGAATATCATTAAAACTAGATGTTCATGTTCCATATTTGGCTTGAATACAATAAGTCCTTTCAATAATCCGAGCAAACGCGGACAAAGGCAAGTATTTACCTGACTGGTAGCCATTTGTTTCAAACAGAGTGCTTTCTGAAGCCCTTGCGAAGCTTCAGCATCACTTTGGGGCCTGAATTGTCCTCGCGCACGTGAGAACTCGGTCTTACCAAATCCTTTCATCCCAGATACAGTTCCTACATGACCAGCAAGGACCGACTCATCATCTCGATGCATTCCTACCGTAGATGGAGGAAATCTTGCCCACTTTCCAACGTACAATAGCCCTACAACTTAGCGCGTTCCTTGTTCCTCAGCGGTACCACAATTTCGAGCGAAACGCCCCAAGTTCTGAATCAAGCCTGTACAGCAAAAACCCTCAGGGAGGGATTGTATAACGCCTGGAATTGTTTTGTAGAGAGTGGGGGGATGCGCATTAAGGATTGGCGCTTGGGATTTTGGATAGCAAGCTTAGGGTTTAGGGCTCTAGGTTGCAAGCAGGTGGGGCGCAGGTATGGTTTAGGGTTTAGGGTTTAGGGTTTAGGGCCTAGGCTTTCGTGTTCATGGTCGTAGGCGTCATTGGGGGGTATTTCAGGAGCAGGACTAGTGTTTTGGGTTCCTGGACTGGCTATAATTATGCAAGGGAGAGGTTTCATTCCATTACCCCTGCTATTGTTACTACTAATTGTTACCTTGATACGTTTAATCTTATAATACTATTACTAGCATGACTACTATCTTATAACCATATGTGTAACGCCTAGACCCTACATTGTACCTTATCATGCCCCGCAACCAGCCTGGAATAAAGAATCTGTGCCGTTTAGGGTTTAGGGTCTGCGCTTGCGGTTTAGGGCGTCCCGTTGCCCGACGGCGGGCGATAATATGTACAAATGCCGTCCCGACACATCCAGGGGTGTGGGGGGGCGGCAGTTCTTGTGAAGGCCCATCGCCGAGCAGAACCCAACAGCCAGAATCGGCGTGTTGTTCTATATCCTTCCACCGCCTGCTTGCGCAGGCATCCACACAACCTTTCTCCTTCTCAGGTTTCGGGCTGCCGCCCTACATTCCCACTCCTAATTATCGCCAAGCTGTTCCTACGTCCTGGAAGACGAAGCTTTGAGAGTCCCTTGAAGACAGTGTGTTGAAGGTAGAGGCAGTTTTCTTCTGCAAACCCTCCCTAGAAGCCCAGTTACCTATATCTTGGGTTCCTGTCCTTAAGTCCCTATATAAATTTATACTATCTACAACCCAAGGACCTACTACATGAGTACCTGGGCTTCTAGGGCCTCAGCAGATTTTTGCTGAAGCCCTCGGAGCCCCCGAGAGAAAGCTTTCGAGGCTTCGGACGAGGGACTCTCGAAGTGGGAGAAATGCAACCCCACATGGAGCCTGCTGAAAAGGAACCATGTGAGCTACTTTCTAAACTCCTAGTATTCCCCTTAACAACCCCTATAGTAGTCCCCTATATAAACTGCTCTAGAACCCCCTTTAAGGAGTTTAGACTGTAGCTCATGTGGAGGTTGCACGTTAGCCAGGGGAGTGCGAGTCTCGCTGGGGCCATAGACTTCAACCCTTAGGGTTTAAGGTTTGGGGTTTAGGGTACTGTCAACTTCTAACTCTTTCCAGTGGGTTGGTGGGCTCTTTAAACTTTCGGCTGTCTGAAGTCTGAAATACGTTCTGGGAGTCATGCGTGTTATGCAGAGATCCATACATACCAGATGAAGTAACAAACCTCTTCCACTGAAAGCCCTAAACCCTAAACC
>CAJNIZ010031857.1:60266-72567 GCA_905231905.1 Symbiodinium pilosum | reverse complement strand
CAATATGAGCTATGGTCTAACCTCCCAGTATCCCCCTTGATAACCTCCCTAATACTCCCCTAAATAGTCCCCTACATAACCTTCGCTGAGGAGTTTAGACTACGGCTCACATGAAATCCCATGGTCCTTCTAGGTGAGTTAAGACGAAAACCACGCCTCGCACGGTGCTTAGGCTTTAGGGTTTAAGGTTTAGGGTTTAGGGGTTAGGGGTTAGGGTTTGGAGGTTTTAGGGAGAGCAGGGGAAGTGGATCCCCATAATATTCCCCATATGAGCTGTAGTCTGAACTCCTTGAAGAGGTTATATACGGATTATATATGGGAGTATTCTAGGGGCTTATTGAGAGGGATACTAGGAGTTTGGACGAAAGCTCATATAGCCCCTTACAGTGGCACCTATATTCTCTTAATCCTATGCAACCCCTACAATGGTACGCATACATATTCTTTCCCCCGAAATCCTCCTTCAGCAACAGTACGTTACTGACACTCACGTCCATCCATGCAAGTACAAATCTGAGTTTTGTTAGCCATACGCCTGCTATCGCAAAGACTGTAGTTAACCAGCCTTATAAAACATGAGCTAGCCATAAAATATTCACCAAACACCTCATAGATTCCATGTGATTGACCTTTTTAAGTAACTCACATGCACCTCCATAAGCTGCTTATTTGACCCAATCCCTAAAAGCCCTAAACCCTATATCCGCACAGCCTGAGACTCCTACTGGTTCGCCACTTCAGTAAACCGCTGCGCGGCCTGTCAGGCCCGAACCGCTAAGAAATGAATGGTATATGGGGGTTTCCCAAAATCAGGGTACCTTTTTGGGGCTCCATATAATTAGGACTATCATCTATTGGGGTCTATACTGGGGTCCCCTGATTTCGGGAAACTACCATAAAGAGTTTAGGGTTCAGGGTTTAGTGGGTACACAAGGATACTTGGGGTTATATGAAAAGAGCTGGGGCCATGTAAGGATATAGAGGGATGAGCAGGTATATACGGCATGAAACAGGGCTACATGAGCCATAGTGTAAACTCCTAGTATCTCCCTTAGTAACCCCTATAATACTCCCCTACATAAACCCCAATACAACACTCTTCAAGGAGTTTTTTACTCTAGCTCAATTGGGCCTCTTGCACTAGAAAAGCGGAGTCCATGAATCCTATTCGCAGTTTGGGGATTCACAGCTTACGGAAGATGGAAGAAGTCTTGCTCTAAACCCTCGGGCTTAGGGCTTAGGATCTAGAATTTAGGGTTTAGGATTTAGGGCCCCAACCCCAAGCCCCGGTCATTGCAGTGCTTTGGGGCTTTACCAAGTCATGTAAGAGTTCATCCATCCGCCGTAGCTCTCCCACACAGTCGAACAAGCATGGAACCCAACAAAGATCCCTACAAAGAGCACTTGGGGGCTTCCCAAAATTAGGGGTACCTTTATTTTGGGAAACTACCACTTCATGCTAATTTGGGGAAGGCGGGGGAGGGAATACCTTCCTGCCTGATGATCAAAAGCGACTTTTTTAAGTTCCGCTTCTGGACAAGAGCACAATCTCTTGGACCCTCCACCCTGTAATAGTGACTATAAGGGATGACAAGGAATATAATCCACGGTGATCTTATATTCCCACTATACCACTATTACAGGGTAAGGGGTCCTCTTAAACGAGCTCCTTTGCACAGAGCCCAAACTCCTGGTCTTGGGACGAAGTCGTCAACATGGGGATTATACAGGGATTATGTAGGGGTATATAGGGGTATAGTATAGGGGTCATTGGGGTTATATAGGGGGCATCAGTACGGCCAGTAACTTGCACGGCCCATCGGGCAATTCCGTATCTGCTGGATTCTATGTACTGAAGCGAATTGCGCCGCTAGCCCCAAAAAAAAACGCTACGAGCTAAAACCTTACATGGTGACATCTAAACAATCGGAGCAAGCAAGGGATCTTTGAATTTTGGGGTAATGAGCCCTTTCCCGCGACCTCCAAAGAGAGTGTGAGAACCACCCACATATGCTTTCTGAAGGGTGGGGGTTCTTCTGTGCGAATTACTCCCCAAACTCGAGAGCCATGGAGCAGCAAGTAGTTCTTGGAACACCATAAGCCTCATGTGTCCCTGGTTCTCCCCCATAATCCCCTGATACCCTTGACCCCTAAGCCCTAAACTGAAAGGAACCTTAGTTGTCGGAAACGGAGCTCCGTAACAAGCGCGAGCCTGACAGAAGGCTTGTTCATGCCTCCGTACCTTCCATCACTTGGCACTTCCTAGTAGGGCTTGAAGGCAGAAGGGAAAGAACTGTGTGCTCATAGTCGCTCAAAGACCCCAAGGCCCTACACCCCAATCACGCGGTGGTTTAAATGCATGGTCTGGAGTTAAGGGCCCAGGGCTTGAGGATTAGGGTCGAGGGCTTCAAGTTTGGGTTCAGGACCGTGTTAAAAGTTGCAGAGATAGATTCGTACATCTGTTCCTTCCTCCCAGCTCTTTCGGGCTGAATCAACCCAGGGCTATCTTGGAGAAATGGAAAAGAAAATAGAAACTACTATAGTACTTTGGGGTTATACAGGGATAATGGAAGATAAAATGGAAGCTACTATATCATAATAGGGTATATATTGGGGCATAGTTTGGGATCAGATGATAATGGGTTTAGGGTTTAGTGTCGTAAACCTTTGGCCCTAAGCCCTAAACTACTATTAAGTGCGCCTCCGGACTTTTCCTTTGACAAAGGCCTTCTAAAATGTTCTGGGGTCTGAGGAGGAGGCTCCCAGCCGATGAGGCTAAGAAAGGCAAGGAATGTGCCCTAACTGCTACTGGGATCCCTTAATGTGATTGAAGGCATAGCCCAGAACCCTGATTGATAAACCCCCTCCCCTTCATAGGGATTATGATACGGATCCTGATGTTAAGGCTCTTAAAAGGAGGGGGTTATTAATCATGGGTCTACATCCTTCCTGAGCTAAGGAGTCTTGAGCATCCTGGAGGGTGGTATACCTCTGGATATCAGCGCGGGAGATCGGGACAACAAGAAAATGACTCGGTACCCAACACCCTTTCATTCAATAGGGACAGCAAGGTGAGTATGCGGGTCAGCACTCTAAGGCTTGTTTTGAGAACCTCGCACTTAACACCAGTAAGTGTTGCGTCAGGGACAGAAAACGTGTGCTGGTGATTGGCAACAACCCCGCCCATCGGGAAGAAACTAGAGTCCTTCTTGCAGAAATACAGGAGAAGTTCTGCCCTAAGCAGTATAACAGGATCGATATCATAGACCCAGCAAACCCTAAACGCTTCAAACTTCAAACCTCAATGCCTAGAAAAACCCCGGTGTCCATCTCATGTCCATGTTCTTGCCACTGATTTGACATTACTCAAGTTATTGTACCCTTGAAACCTGACACCCTGAAACCTACACCCTAAACCCTACATCCTCAACACGAAGCTGTCATCTAACCCCAAAGAGACGGCTGCTGCAAACCCACTAGCACAGGCCTTGCGCTGTACCTGTGGCGCTTGGCTTGGGACAGCTTCCCAGGCTTCACTAGTAATAGTATTCATAAAAACGGTCATGATAAATAGGCAACAGCAAACAATAACAATGGCAATAGTAAGAGTAAGAGTGAGAGTAAACATAATAGCAGTTTAGGATTTCGAGCTGAGGGCTTAGCTTCTGCCAGTCTAAAGTCTATGGTTGGCCACAGGGCTTGGGGCTTCATTTTTGGGGGTTCAGAGCTTCGCTTTTGGGGTTTAGGTCTCAAGTCCGAGGCTTAGCGTTTAAGGTTGAAGGTTTTCAGGCTTCAAGTTCTAAGAGTTGAAGATTCCTAGCCCGGCCTGATGTGGATGCAGCACAAAAATAAAAAGAACATGGCATTCAATTCTAAATATCCGCTGAAAGATGGGATTAGGGTTTAGGGTTTAGGGTTTAGGGTTTAGGGGGGGTTGTCAACGCTATTGTTTCCAATTGGGGCCGTACTACAATGATGGGAACCCAGAAAAAAACCATCAGTTTTGAAAAAAACACGATGTGGTTTCAGCTGGTTGTATTACATGCCCAGCACTGACAGGGAAGCCCATTCTCCAAGACCTGTTTATTGCCTAAAAGTTGCCAATATAGGTCGAAGGTCTATAAGGTTTTTGGTCTAGCGCTTGGGGTCGTCGTATGAGCTTGTATTAATTACCCCTCTTAAGCACTGAATCCTGCAAGCCAAGAATCTAGCTGGGCTCGTAGGGGCAGGCAATGCTGCTACCCCTTAGTATCTTAGTCTGATCTTGTAGACGCCTGATGTTTGCCCGAAACCCGAATGCTGTTGCAAGCCATACAGCCCCCCACCACAACGCATACTTATAGTCCCCCTTAAGTAGATAGAATATAGGCTATATGGGGATCTTATATAATATACCCAAAGCCATATTCTATCTACTTCAGGGGGACTATAAACCTTAGAGCCTTTCGCTTCAGGGTCGGGCCTTTAACAGCTGGTGGAGTCCTATTTGGCTTGCGCACTCACAACCCTCCGCATGGATTCGACCCCCTAAGTACGGAACCTTAACTCAACACCCACAACCCCGGCCACAGTTTACAGCCTGTCGCTTTGGGTCGGGGGCTTGGAATTAATGCTGTGGTGTTGGCGGTTTGGATCTTGGCGATTGGAGTTTATCAGTTGAAGGCTTCTTCTTGAGGGTTTCGGACTTTGGGATCAGGGTTCCTCGACATCTCTAGGTATGCTAGGACCATTGCAAGGAAGGTTTGCCGAAAGTTGAAAGCTAAGGCTGGGTCTCCGCCGAGCGCTAGGGAGTCTTGAGAAAAAACAATTGCGCTGGCTGCTCAGAGAGCACCAAATCTAGAAAAACACACGCAAAAAGGCTGGGCTTCCAGGCCTACTAGAAAGGGACCACGTACCGGAACGGCAGCCTCCAGCCGGCCCTTGCTATCTACGACGTGCGTGAGTTAGGGCGCCAGCCCTGAACCCTAAAAGGAGATGGTTTGGGTGGTAGCCTGTGATATCTCAGAGCGGTGGGAATGCTGAGAACTCCCTATGTCAATGGACTCTTTGACAACAGCGTGCGAGGATCGCTTGGCGCAGACTGCGCCGCCACCCGCAAACTCCTGGGAGTGGGGTGGCGCCATCTGCGCATTGACTACCAAACGTGCGCGATGAGACGCCTTAAACTCCTAAAGCCCCAAGCCCTATTCTCCAACCCCCCGTATACAGAAACCCCAAACCCTTACTCTCTAAACCCTATAATCCCCAAACCCTGAACCCCAAGCCCTAAAACCCAAACCCCAAAAGCCCCAATCTCAAAACCCTGAGCCCTAAACCCTAAACCCCAAAAGCCCCAATCTCAAAACCCTAAACCCCTAAACCCCAAAAGCCCCAATCTCAAAACCCTAAACCCTAAACCCTAAAAGCCCCAATCTCAAAACAATAAACCCTAAACCCTAAACCCCAAAAGCCCAAAAGCCCCTAAACCCTCCAATCCCTGAAGCCTACCTCCATCAGCGTCATCCGACATGAGCTTGCCTTGGACCCCAGGGCCTGAGACCATCGGGGTTTTACAGGAGTTAGGGTTTAGGGTTTTGGGTTTATTGTTTAGGGTTTTGGGGTTTAGGGTTTTGGGTTTTGGGGTCTAATAGGGGTGCATTGGGGTTGAATGGGGGTTATATAAGGGTGATATAGGGAGAATGGAAAAGAAAATGGAAACTACTATAGGCGTTAGGGTTTAGGGTTTTGTTTTTGTAGGGCTAAAGGTGTTTTCAAGGGTTTCAGGGTTTAAGGTGCTCGTTTAATGCATTTTGGGGGAAGGTTTAGGGTTTACGGGCCAGTCATGGACCTCTGGCGGGGGCAGAGGCGTGGTGTAAGGTTTAGCTAGGGGCCTGGGTTATGGCTGAGGGTTTAGGTTTCATGGGGCTCAGCGCTTAGGATTGAAGATTCAGGGCTTCGACTTGACTAGGGCTCGAAGTTCGAGGTGTAGCACTTTAGGTTTATAAACCCTAAGCCCTTATAAACCCTACTCCCTAAAACCCTAAACCCTAAACCCTTATAAACCTCACAAGTTCATGGTTGGGATCTAGGTCTCAGAGTTTGGACTTGAGAGAGGTCCCTTCTGGGCCTCCTAAATTACTCTATCCTGAGATTATGTGCTGATATTTAAGGACTGACGCTGCGCCCCCTGCACCCGAAATCCTCTAAAAGCACTAAATCCTAAAAGCCTGAACCCTAAACCCTAACTTCTACCCTGGGCTCGGACCAATCTTGCAGAGCCTTGACTACCCTGAGTCCCTAGGGTTTAGGGCCCTGAAATCTAGTTTTGTTCGGGCTCCATAAGTAGTATTGACTAGGTTGCTGCCAAAGAACTTAAGTTAAGTTACTAGAAGAAGGAATTCCTGTCATCTACGATATAACCAGATTATGGGAGCTGAATGTAACTTCCTGAATCGCAACCCAGTTGAGGGGCTCCTTAGCGGCGGCCCTTCCCAACTCTTCATCTGACAATTCCAGAATACTTTCGAAGACTGAAAATGAGGCACTTTGGGATTATTTTGTACTCACAACCCTAAACCCTAAATCCTAACTCCTAAATCCTCAATCCTAAGCCCACCATTTGAGGAAAGGTCAGGTGAGGTTGCTATGACTTGGCCGGCTTGATTTGTTGTCTGCTCGGAGGAGTATAGATCCCAAACTTACTGTGAAGCGCCTCGTAGTCCTCAAGCGCCGAAGACCAACACTCCTGAGGAGTACTGGGCTGCTGTTAAGAAACTTGATTTAAGTTTCTAGATTAGGGAAGCCATATTACATACTGTAAATACCCAGTATGGTAATTTAAGTTGAGTTCCTTAACAGCAACCCAGATTATAGAGGTGCAGAGATTAGGGCGTAGGGTTTGCCAGGGTGTAGTGTTTGGGGCAGCAGGTGGATGAGAGTTTTTGGGGGTTTCAAGTTTGGGCAACAAGCCCTCTCGCTACCATTTCATTGATGAGAGGGCTAGACGGCTAGATGCTGGGGAATTGCCCGTCATAACTTGCAAGCGATTATGGCCTGCTTGAACCATTGAACTTCAACTTGCTTTCCCTACTTACACCCTACAGCAACTTGATTTTGCTGATCTCATGCGGCAAGCTGATGCACACACCGTCAACAGGTTTACAGATGTCAACGAGTGCTCCTCACATAGATGCGTTCCCACAATGGGGTTACCCTAAACCCTAAAGCATCCTACCCCAACCCAAACCTAAACCCTGCCAGGTACCGTACCCTTCCTGCCACGTCTCTTCCTCAGAAGCCTACGAAGATTTTCTGGGGAAATCCCACCTGGGATCATGGTTTAAGACCCTACTAACTTGCCCAAGAACACGTGACTTTGGAGACCGCGACATGGAACCCCTATTTTGGCAACTGCTAGAACGTGGAAGCTTGTTGGGGCCTGTAAGGGGACCCTTCATAAATGCGCTAATGCATGGAATGTCGCTTTCTCTTGGGCTTTAGACATCTCGTTTGTAAGCTCTTCGGAGTACGTAACGCATCAGGCTCCACAACATGCGCATACTTTCGCACCACAAGTCCTTCTGATTTTGAAGAAGGTCGCCAGCAACTTGTTGAACTCTATAGAGGGACTCCTTCCAAACACAGATTGGGAGCAGGCGCTTTGGAGGCTCCGGCTGTCAAGTTTGGGTCTCTAGGTGATCGCCGCTTGGGATTTTAGATTTAGGGTTTAGGGTTTAGGGATTTAGGGTTTAGGATGTAGGGTTTAGGGTTTTCTTGCACTTAGTGTTACAATGTGGAAGCATATAGGTTGCGAGCATCTACCGGAAGAGTCCAGGTAAGTTGGGGCTCTAAGTCTAAACATACCTGCATGGGGCCTGAAAGTCTATAAACTATGCCTACATGGAGCACTGGTGGTATTAGATGCATTATAAAGCCGTATTGGACTTATTGATGTCCATTGCACTTTTTTCTTACAAGAGGAGAGGCCGCCAACGTAGCCTAAGTGTGTAACCCTCCGCGGATCAGGCGTGCAAGGGCGCCAAGACCCATCCACCTGCCTCACGGCCTCAAGTTGAGGGCAAAGCCCCCCAAACAAAGCAAACCTCAGGCATGAGGCAATGCGACCATGCTGTTGAGGGGAATGATGCTGAGGGGGTAAGGTTATGCAGCTGGACTAACGTTGCTTGAGATTGTATGTTCCTCTCTCTCTCGAAAATACAACCTCCAAAACAACACTGGGATGTCTTTCTCATAGGTTCACGGGAAATATAAAGTCTGGTTACAGCAAGCCTTGGCTAATTGATACTTGCGACCATCCGACTCATAGCCTGGCAATGCCAACCTGTGAACTTCCGAGATCTTCGTTCACCTTTTCAGTGGCCGGATATGAGCTATGGTCTAAACTCCTAGTCCCCTCCTTAATAACTGATAACCTGCAATACTCCCCTATGTAAACCCCATTCAGGAGTTTAGACTATGGGCTGCTACAAGTCAGGATCCCCTACATCCCCTTAACCCTCAACCCCCCTAAGCAGTGGCAAAGGTTCCAGCATGGTTTCCTCCAAAGAACCCTTTGACAAACGCTCCTGAGTCACTCGCGCCAGTTTGGGCCTTGGGAGCAGCTTCAGGGTTCGTTATTTATATAGGGATTATATAGGGATTACATAGGGGTTATATAGGGATAATGGAAAAGAAAATGGAAGCTACTATTTAGGGTTTAGGGTTTAGGATTTAGGGTTTAGGTTGGCTTCTCATTCTACATGGAGCTGCCGTTCGGCGATAAAAAGGAGGGGAAATTCCTTGCGATCTTCAAGCATTGCCGCGGGAAATGGGGGTGAGTCCGTATTGAACATTTTTCAGGAGCAATTGAAGGACTATCCACAAGCACGTATACAACCCTACACTCTAAACCTCTAAACCCTAAACCAAGCCCTAAACCCTAAACCCGGAAAGTGCCCAAATATTGGGCACGTGGAGTACTCGAGAATACGTGTTTGGGATCTGTGAACTTGGCCTTCAAGGTTTCGAGCTGTTTGTGATGGAATAGTCTAAGGCATGGTTCAAGATGTGGGGGCAGGTTTTGTGTTTATGGAGGCTACATTCAATATTTACTACAGAAATTAATGGGCATGGATTTCTTGAGGGACCATATATCAGGGACTATACTAACGTATGTCTAATGAGTCTACTGCCTGGAGTTTAGGGCTTAGGGCTTCATTGAAGCACCGCCCGCACTCCTCCTTCTTCCGCCTACCATCTTCCAAACCAACACGGAACTCAACAAAAAACAATTCTACAAAGACTAGTATCCGCCAAAACGGGCCCATATGGTATGGTGTTCATTGCACTTTCAGGGACAGGTATGCCAACCACCCCCCTCTAAACTCTGATCATCCGAAGCTTGCACTGTCTCTTTCTGACAGGGCAACATACGCCAAATGGAGGCTCCAACCCGACACCCTTTAAACCCTAAACCCTGAAGAAAGCCCCAACAACGGAACAAGGAGGTTGAGGATGTTCTAGTTGTTCAGAATGTCTGTCCCCAAAATGGCCATAATGCAGGTTCCCTGTTTAGTTATGCCCTTTTTCAAGAAGTGTCTTCCCAAGGGTCCCTTCTTTACAAGGACCTTTAGCACAACCTGCATATGCTGCATAGTTCTTTTGACGTGCTGACTCTTGCATAGTCTTTTATCTTGATGTGCTAAACTTTCTGTCTGATGCGAAAGTGTGAGCCCATAGTCTTTAGAGTCCTGCCAAACGGGGCTAGGGGCTGGGGTGCAAAATTTAGTGCTGCAGGGCTTCCCAAGCTTCACTCAAACATGACTAGACACGGGTCATTCTCAGATTGCTACGCCTTTTGGTAAAAGACTTCTCGCACGGCCCCTCAAGTTCATAGGATTCGTAACATTGGGGAAGTCCCGAACCCTGTAGATCTCCACAGCAACCCTGTGCTGACCCCTATCAGCTCAGACAACCCTGCCCTGACACCTAAACCCTAAACCCTGAACCCT
Source organism: Symbiodinium pilosum (assembly GCA_905231905.1). Taxonomy (NCBI): domain Eukaryota; class Dinophyceae; order Suessiales; family Symbiodiniaceae; genus Symbiodinium; species Symbiodinium pilosum. The sequence continues at coordinate 62,578 of CAJNIZ010031857.1, read as the reverse complement.
AAACCTAACCCTAAGGGTCCAAGTACCTAATAATCATATACTTGCCCCAAACCTGTACTATAACTATTATTACCCAAAACCCAAGTACCCAATTATAGTGTATTTGGACCCTCTGGGTAAGCCATCTCTTTCAGACACCAGGATCCGGGCCATTCGGTCCCAGCATTGTCATCCACTTGCCCTACGAAGAAGTTAGCCTGGCAGCGGAGTCTGGAAGTTTCCTGAATTTTTTGGGTACCTTTCTGGCAGCTCCTTTAATAACCCTGGAGCTATAAGTCTATGAAGAATACCTAAATTGGGGCCTGAAGTCTACAAATAGAGCTTTAGGCAAAGAAACAAATTATGACCTGGAGGTTCTGCAGGGGCCCTCCTCTTATTGGAGTCCCACTTTTGGGGATGGGGGGCTTTAAAGTTTGGGCCTCTGGCTAGACTTCACCTGGGCTCTACATAGTGAAATGCTTTTCAAAAGCAAGCCCCCAATCTCAGCGCCTCCAGCCGGTCGCCCTGATTTTCTAAGCCCAGAATTTGGGAAAACCACCCGTGGGCGGAGAAACCCCCTAATGGACCAGTTGCCGGACTGCCGGCTTCTTGACAAACTGAGGAACTTGGTTACTGACAACAACTCGTAGGCATGATTGCCAAATCTCCTGCGCAAACGACAGCTTAAGTGAGCAGCATTGAACGACGCCACAACTAGGATAGGTTGACTTCATCTTGCGCAAGGCACCTGCTACGCCTCTATCGTTCCCTGTAAACTGAGCAAATGCGTAAAATTAAGATTGTCGCCCCATGCCCATGCTCTAGTTCTTCCCGAAATACCTGGACGGATTTAGTAGCTGTAGTTATGGTCTTCTGCATAGTATAGTATGTGGTGGGTAGGGTAAGTATACCCTAAGTTTGCTTTGTCAAAGCGTGATGCTCCGCCCCCTGCTCTTCGCCGTCGCAGCGCCTATCGTACATATACGTAACTTAGAAGGTGCGTCAATCGATTTGCATCGCTTTGTTCTCGGTCAGCAGTTCCTCGCCATGCAAGATAAGTCTGTCCTTCGGCTCTTCAAACGCACCGGACACTGCCGCCGCCTCCTTTTTTTCTAGGCGGAGAATCGTCTTCCTCTACTTGGCCGATTCGCCTCCAAGTGCGCTGGCGAGAGCCACGCGCCAGCCGTCATGTGGATGAATCTAAATATATTGTAACATGAAGGGATTGGTCGCCTGTGGAAAGAGCTTGTACGGGGTTTCATGCTACGCCGTGGGGCTTGAATCAGCACTAAATGAAACTGCCGCTCTCTCCCTCATTGGCTCAAGCATCCTCCGGCCACAGCTCGCAACTATAGATGCCAGATTTTTGACTTCTCTGAGACAACAAAGTCTGCATTGATTTGTTACCATAGGGTTATAGGAACCCCAAAAGTGTTAGCTGTGCCAACCCAGCTACTCAGCAGACAAAAGCACCCTAACCCTTCAATCCTAACCCGAATTCCCCAAAACAAAGACAACCACCCTAAAAACTCCAAATGCAGAAGTCCTGCCTAGGCACCCAAAGACCCCTCGATAGAGCCCAAATGCCCACCAAGTTTTAGGGTACACGGTTAAGGTAGGGGACCTACAAAGATCCAAAGTCAGGGAAGTTGGAAGGTAAGGGCAATCCGTATTCAACTGGGGCAGAGGTCAAAGCTATGTCCATTGAACTACAATATAGAAAATCATTTATGGATTCTACCGTTCTTGACTGCCATGGGTCTAGAAGAAGCCATAAACCTAAAACCCGAAGCCCTAAACCCTTAAACCTTAAACCCTAAACCCTTAAACCCTAAGCCCTAAACCCTAAACCCTAAGCCCTAAGCCCTAAACCCTAAGCCCTAAACCCTTAAACCCTGAAACCTTAAGCGTAAGCTCGACGGGTGGGCCACTTCTTGGAGTTGCCGAGCGAGCTGCTGACACTCCTTTGCCAGGGAGTTCCCAGTTTACCGGTTTAGGGTTTAAGGTTTATGGTTTAGGGTTTAGGGGTTTAGGGTTTAACAAATTTCTGGGTTAGGGTTTAAGATTTAGGGTTTATATAGGGTTTAAGTTTAGGGTGCAGGGTTTATGGTCCTTCCTTCGGTGTGGAGGGAGGGGCGGGGGTTCTGTTCTGTCCTATATATGTTGAAGGGCTATATCCGCTAGGACAAGCTTCTACCCTGAACCCTAAACCCTCAACCCTTTGCCTTAAACCCTGAGCCCTAAACCTTAAACCCTGAACCCTTAACCTTCAAACCTAAACCCTAAATCCTAAAACTTAAACCCTGAAGCCTTAACCTTCAACCCTAAACCCT
>CAJNIZ010031857.1:0-31842 GCA_905231905.1 Symbiodinium pilosum | reverse complement strand
GGGTCTAGGGTTTAGGGTTTATTAGCGTTGGTGAACCTTCAAAGCGCAAGACCTGAGCCCATGCGCAAGCCCAAGCAAGGCTAACACAGCTCGGTCACCTCCGGGATGTCACGTCCAGCCTTCTGAATACCCCAAAGCGACCCCTTTCTTGGGAGTCCCGTAAGGAATAAAGATCTTCTGGGCACAAGGATTCTGACATCCTAGGCCCACGGAAAGCTAAACCTAACTCACCAACCCTAGGTTCTGAACTCTAAGCCCTTAGCTGGACCTCAAATGTAGGTAAGACTATGGTCCACAAACCCCTATAACGGTGAGAAAAAAAGGTTGTGAGTCCATATACCTTAGGGTCCCGGTAGATTGAGCATAATTTGCATCCGCAGCCCAAAGCTCTTCCCAGAACCTGTGGAACGTCTAGGCATCGGGGTCAGGGTTTGGGAGTTTCCCAAAATTNNTATATATATATATATGTATTTTTCTTATGTTTTGTTTTGGGTGGGTCCCTAGAATGGGGAGTAGAGTATTGTGGGGTCTAAACTGGGTTCCCCATATGTGTGTACATATATATGTATATTATATCCTGCTCCCACCTCATCTACCAATTTAATTTGGCGATAACTGAAGTAGTAATGGCCTAAATCTTATGTGTTTTCTAAACCCCTACCCAAACCTATTGACACCAAACTAAAAAGCAACAACCCCTCCATGCTATCCCCTCGAAACCCCCTAAACCCTATACCCTAAACCCTAAAGCCCTAAACCCTAAATCACTAAAACCTAAACCCCTAAACCCTACACCCTGAAACCCTACACCCTGAAACCCTAAACCCTAAACCCCTAACACCTAAACCCCTAAAACCTGAACCCCTAAACCCTACACCCTGAAACCCTAAAACCCTAAAACCCTACAATTCCTGGAACCGTTGAGTTTGGCACCTCGAGCTGCTGCCTCCGGCTTTGGCGGCCGGAAACCTGGCTGTCAGAGTTTTTTATTGTGAGCGTTTTAGGGTTTAGGGTTAGGAAGGGGGGTTATGAGGTCTACCTGCACACCAAAAGTATGTAGAATAATGTTGTTATTTGACCATGTTTAAGGGTTTTGGCAAATAGTTTAACTACAACTAGGTTCCAGGTAGGTCGGGTTTGAGAGTGAATTTAAGGATTCGGGTCTAGGGTCTGGGGCGGGCTTTTTAAAGTCTAGGGCTTAGGGTTCGAGGTTTAACCCTAAACCCTAAACCCTTAAACCCTTAAACCCTAAGGTTTTGGGGCTGAGGTCTCAGGAGTCATTCCTCATGGATGGGCTACAAATACATCGTTGAAGCACACAAGTTTTTTGCGGTTCTCCCTTGTAGCATGCGCAACAAACAAGAACCTGCAAGAAAGGTTTACCCTCCTCCGAACTAGCATGCAACCCGCGGCCCCGCTTTAAAAGGAACAGTTGTTTGGATTACGATGCTAGTTTGGGGAGGGGGTGGAGTGCTTGTACACTTGCACTTCTTTAATCCCAAGCCCTCAGCCATGTGTAGGGTGTGGGGTTCACCCTTGTCTGCTACATCCAGAGCTTCTCCAGAGATATCTGAGTAGAATCCTTGAGGGACACCCCGAGCTCCTTCACCCGCATCCCTGACATCCCTTCGGCTACCCCTTCAATGGTCCCATAAGGCCACAATGTAGCCTGTATATGAACCAATGTAGCCCCCTAGGGTTCATTCACCAAAGCTCAAAACCCAGGGGTACAACCTCCGGGGTATGATCCTGTAACCCTTGCCCACTACAGCGAAAGGGCTCCTGTAATAACCTAAGGAAGTGAAGTCCTGCGCTATAGGCAGCCAGGTGAAGCCAAAGGAGTTTTGGATGCCCCTTGAAACATGCTCCCAACCCAGACCCCCTAAAGGATCCAAAAAATGGACCCCCCCCATATGAACCCACTATTACATGGGGGAAACTTAGGGGATTATTAGGGGGCTCCATTTTTTGGATCCTTTAATGGGTCTGGGAAGTTCTCGCATCAAAGCAATCGGTTTGGGGCTAGGGGTTTAGGGATGGAGGACAGGAAGGAGCCAGCGGAGCTGATTTTCAAAAATCAGGCGCCCGTGCTTTGGAGTAGTTATAACAAGGTATATAGTGCATTGGAGCTTATTGGGATCTATATGGGGGCCTTCTATTTATACAGACTTCCGCATTTTTATTTTACAAGGTCGAGGGTCGACGGTTGAGGCTTAGGGTTTGGGGAGTAGGGTTTAGGGTTCACTTCAGGGTTTGGGGTTTCCAGTTAAGGGTTTAAGGTTATGATTCAGTCTGTGGAGTTTAGGGGTTTGGGTTTGAGGTGGGGGGTTGTAAGCTGGCGTTTCTAGGGTTGAAGGTAGCAAGGATAGTGCACTTAGGCTCTGTAAGCAGCAGGTGCTCAGGACATATGCTTCAGGTTTAGGGATTAATGGTTGAGGCTTCGGGGAGCCAGGGGGAATCACACCACACACTGCGCGGCCAAAGGCAAATCCCCAAAGGCCTGACAAAAGACAAGGTATGTGGAAAAGGCCATATCAAGGATTCCAATGCTGTCAATGCTGTTGGAGGCTGACTTTGGGCTGCCTCACACAAGCAACTGCATAACTCCCTCACTTTAGGGTTTAGGGTTTAGGGGTTTAGAACCTTCAACCCTTAACCTTTACCTTAAACCCTCCATTCTCATACCTAAAGCCCAAAGCCCGAAACCTCCGCCCTCAGACCTAGGGGAATGGGTCTTAGATGTATGTTTTTTTTGGAAGCTTCTGTCACTCCGCACCTCGAAGGGGCGGATGCCCGGGGCGTTGCCGGCCTGCCCAATTGAGGGTCTTAAGGGGTTTAGGGTTCACATAGGGGGTAGGTAGGGGTTTAGGGGCTTAGGGTTTATGATTCAGGGTTTAGGGTTCAGGGTTCAGGATTTAGGGCTATCCAAACAAGATTGGTTACTCCAAATGAATGCAGCGCCTTGCCCCTGACTAGCCCTTTGCTCTAGGGTTTCGGGTTAAATTCAGGGTTTAAGATTTAGGCTCATGGTCGTTGTGAATACTAAGTCGAAGGATACTCTCCTTACTGCTTACACTTAATGTCAGGCGCCAGACTTTACTTGGAACACAGAAAGAGACCAAGTTATTGACAGCCCACCACGTGAAGTGCCTCCCTTGCTTGGAGCAGCATAGCTCATGTTCGTTGAGCCCCTGGCTTAACGCTCAAGCTCTGCGCTTCTGGTATAAGATTTACCAAACAAGAAATGTCTAGAGTTCAAGAATCTAAGGAGCAACCCTGAATCAACAGCCCGCAAGTGAATACTGCAAATGCTGCAAACCCTAAATCCTGAAAACTAAGCCCTAAACCCTAAGCCCAAAACCTTAAACCGCTGAACCCTCAACTCACCAGATCCTTAAGGGTGGGGACGGTCAAGACCATGTCTTGGGGAAGCTGAGCTACAAATGAAATCCATGAAACTATTAGTATCATTACCATGAATACTACAAATGGTATTTCTATTACTATTACCATTACCATTTACCATTTACTATTGCTATTACTATTACTATTACGGCTATAAGTATAACCGTTACTTCCATTAATATTAGTATTCCCATCATTCATAATATCACTGCTATTATTACTAGATCTCCCTTCGCGCCTTTTGTTTGACCTGCTCCGAAGGGGCACGTACGCGCCGCAAGTTTAGCAGGCCTGTGTCCCCTCGCCACGTTGCGCGCAAATCAAGGGCGTCAGTAGGCGGGCACTGGGCTAAACCCTAAACCCTAAACCCCTAAACCCTAAACCCCTGAACTTTAACCCTAAACCCCTAAACCCTAAACCCCTAAACCCTAAACCCCTAAACCCCCCTAAACCCTAACCCCGGGGAATCTTAGGGAGCTGGGGAGCTGCGACGCTCTGAGAAGGGAGTGCTTCAGGAGCACTCGCTGTGTAGCGCCGAAGTCTGCATGAAAGCGAGGCATTGAGGGCACGGAAGCAAGTCGTCAGAGTAATACTAGCGACCAAAATGGGAGTTTCCCAAGATTAGGGGTACCATTTTGCGGTCCCAATAATAAGGACTATAGTATTTTGGGGTCTACATTAGGGTCCCCTCATTTTGGGAAACTACCAAATCTACTAGACAACCCGGCCTTCCCCTATTGGACCTCTCCCATTCGGAGCATGGAAAGTTGAGGCTGCAAGTTTCTTCTACGGGAGTCAAGCTAGAACTCTAAGGGATTTGGAACCCCAGTAGAAATACAATTTCGGCTAAATATTAGGATTCTAGGTAACAGAAATTAAGCATTATTTTCAGGAACCTTGAAGAGAATGAAAGGGGGTCCTGGCCTTCTTCCAGGGCCTTTTTTGGCAGACCTCGCGGGTTTACTACAGCATGTCTGGGGAAGGATGTAACTTGCAAGTGACCGCTCCCCCCTGAGGTGCACCTCCCCACTGATCTTCTAATCCACCCCCGAACCGATGGGGAATCACAAGTAGCATAACGACAGCAAACACAAAGTTCTGATTTTGGGCATCAGGATCAAGGCGGAGCATGTGTGCCAAACGGAGGAGTGATGATCATGACAACGATGATAAGCAACGACACATGACTATGAAAGTGCCCTCGTTTGGGTTCGATCTGTAGCAGCAGAGCCCAATCCTTGTAACCCAAAGCCCCAAACCATGTAGTGCCCATAAACCCTAAGCCCCAAAACCCAAAGCATCCTCAAACCCCACCTTAACCCGAAACCGTAAGCCCCAAACCCTACACCTAAAGTACCATAACATCCTCAAACCCCTCACCATCTTCTTGCCTGGCTGGCGTGCTGCTCGCAACGGACATCGGCCTGGACGACCCGATCCTAAAAGTCAACCCTCACCAGCTCTCCCACACACGGACACTGCAGGGTTCCAGAGGCTTGGGTTCAGGGTTTAGGGCCTTAAGTTTTAGAGTTTAGGGTTCGGTTGTAGCACAGCTCTTAAAACAGAGAAGCGAATGGAAAATGAAATGGAAACCGGCGGGGCCGGTAGGAGTAGAGGGAAACCATAGTCTAACCTCCTAGTAACCCCCTTAATAACCCCTATGGTAGTCCCCTATATATAGCCCCCCTCAAGTAGATAGAATATGGGGTATATGGGGATCTTATTTTAATGTACCCAAAGCCATATTCTATCTACATAGGGGGGACTATAATCCCCTATAGTACATTCTAGAACGCCTAGTTGCGCTAATCAGCCTGACAGAGCAGTAGTGAAGGAAAACCTGGACTCAAGGTTGGATAATGGAAAATAAAATGGAAATTACTTTTTAGGGTCTAGGGTTGGGGGTTATATTAGGATAATGGAACAGAAAATGGAAACTACTACCTTCTAACTGTGCCTAGGCTGCAAACGCACCCAGAGACAGCCCTAAATCCCAAATCCATGGACGTCCCGCAGCCCAAAGCTGCTTTTTGCCTGCTCGTCGCGGGTGGCGGCCTGGAAGCAGATCCCAAACAAAAGACCTTAGGCGGACCCCCACCCTGTAATAGTGGTATAGCAGCAATTTAAGACAGGCTCAATATGATCACCATTATCCCCTAAAGTTACTATTACTGGTTGGGGAGTTCACCTAAAACGGACCCTACCCAACCCGCCCACAACGAACACTTGAAGAGACTTTTGGTAGCCCTAACCTCCAAAATTGGAACGCTATACTTATCCCTTATAACCCACAAGTAACCACCCTAAACGCTAAACCCCTTTGGGGTTACCAAAATCCCCGTGCCCCAAGCCTGCTCTTCCATCCAGTATAACCAACAGGCACTTGCGGCTCAGCGAGCTAAGAGTGGGTTCAGGGGCCCTACGCAGATTAAGGTTTTTGTGGCCTTATCAGCATTATATAGGGATTAAGGGTAATGGTTCTTAAGCAATATGTTCCAAAACATAAACCCTGAACCCCTGTTAGGGTTAGGGATCAAGGTTCTCCTCATCACTCATAACCCTCTCCCTAAGGGTCCATGTACCCGTATGAGCCCTAGTCTAACCTCCTTAAAGGGCTATATAGGGGATTAGAGAGGGGAGTAGTAAAAAGGTTTCCAAGGGATTCTAGGAGTTTAGAGCTATAACAATATAACTTATACTTTAGGCCCAAAGAGGTTCCTGTATAGGTACTTTGGGGCCTAAGTATATGCTATGTACGAGGACCCTTTGTGACTAGCTTACTTCTTGCTAGCTACCAGCAAGCTTGCATGCCGTGCGCGAACTCGATTCCAAGCCCTAACCCAGAGGATCCCAAGTACCTATATGGGGCTTTCCCAAAGTTAGGGGTACCCTTTTGGGGGTACCAAGAATAAGGATTATAGTATTTTGGGGTCTATATTGGGGCCCCCCTATTTTCGGAAACTTCCATATTGGGATAGTAGCCTAAACCATAATACGAATTCCTAGCATAGAATCATACTACATAGGTGCTTAGGAACCTTTGGGAAAGCTGTGTTCTTGCCTGGCTGGTGTGCTGCTCGTCGCGGGTGGCTGCCTGGATGCAGAGACCCGAAGCAACAGAGCACAGGTGGTCCGCCCGACACTGTGATAGTGCTATGGTTTAAGGTTAGGTGTCAGGGATCCTAAGAAGACCCTAAACAGTTCTCCAAAAGGCAGTATGAAAGCCGCGCCGCCCTCCCTAGCTTTGTACTAGTCCACTACTACATACTGGCACTATATAGGAAATACTGGTTATTAGGGGAGGGTGGGGCGCTCGAGTGTCCGGGAGAGGATTGAACTGCAAAACTCTAAATCCCAAGCCCATGCAGCCTTATTGTCATATACCCCAACCACAAACTACGTAGAACCCAAAGTAGGGGTATCTCAGACACTCCAGCGAACCCTAAACCAGGAGTACTTGTGATCCCGAATGGGCTGGCAGTGATATTTTGTAAGGAGTGCATGAGAATTTCTCTGGGAATCTCGGAATTAGTGGACTTTTTGTGGTGTTCTTCAAGAAGTATCCCACTGTCTAGGGGTGCATGGAGGACCCGAATCTTTCAAACGCCAGTTTTGAGTTATTTCAAGATGAGAAACGAACCTAAGTTTGAGGCATGGTAGGTTCAAGAAGAAGGTTTGGCAACTCCGGCTACACCCCAAAAATTAGACCTCATCACTGCCATATGACTATAACAGAACCCTAGTTCGGGGGCTGGGGTTACCAGTCCTTGTCAAAGGTTGAGACCCTTTCTGGCGGCTGAATGAAGATTATCACGCGGCTGCTTTACTTAGAGACTTGAGGGTAATCAACAAGTTGCAGGGCATTATGAATCCCAAGCCCTAAACACAAGGCCATAAACCCAAAACCCCAGAGCCGAAACCCTAAGCCCAAAACACCACACCCTACAACCTGAAGCCAAACCCCTTAACCCCAAACACAAGATCAAAAGCGGCTGGACGATCCATGGGGTCTTCTGAGTAAGCCCTACTACCTAAACCCCAAAAGTATGTAAAATGATAGCCCTAAACCCATAAGAATAGCCATAAAAGGCCATTATTTTCCAGGTAAACCCTCAGAGGTACACCCTGAGCTGAAAACCATAACCCGTAGACCCCTATTCGTCCTGCAGCCCTCATCCCCAATTTTTACGGTTTTAGGGTTTAGGATTTAGGGTTTAGGGTCCCACCCGTAAGCATGAATTTGTAAGGTTTAGGGTTTAGCAGGCTTAGGGTGTAGAGTTAATTAAGCTCCTCAGCCCAACTCTGAAGCCGCAATTAACCCAAAACACCCTCATCCCCAAACCCTAGGGTTTAGGGTTTAGGGTTTAGGGTTTAGGGCCTAGAACCCTCATCCCCAAACCCATCAGCCCCTACACCATGAATCAGGGAGAGGAGATTTCCTGGGCCCGAAGAACCCTAAATCCTACACTCCTCATATTTGAAAAGTCATAAAACCAACTAAAGCGCAAAAAGCCCCCAAAACCTCCAACCCTAAACCCCTAGACCCCAACCCCTAAACCCTAAAACCCCTAGACCCTAAACCCTAAACCCCTGCACCCCAACTCCTAAAACCCCTACACCCTAAACCCCTAAAACCCCTCAAACCCCTGAACCCCTAAACCCCTAAACTCCTAAAACCCCTAAACTCCCAAACCCTAAACCCCTAGACCCTCCCTGCCTGCTTGGCAGGTCAGGAGCACTTCCCGGCCGAGCTTTGGGCTGCGGCCTCCCAACGCTTTGACATTGAGGGGTGTAAGGCTCAAGTTTAGGGTTTAGGATTTAGGGTTTAGGGTTTAGGGTTTAAGACTTAGGGTTTAGGTTTTAGGGTTTAGGGTTTAGGGGGGCTTAGGGTTCAGGAAGCAAAAGGGTGTCTCGACCTCCCAGATACCAATCATCCCTTCCCTTCAATATGAAACTCTCACCTAATATTCAATAATGGATGCAGGAGACTAGAAATCCTGAAGACTACTTTTAAACGGGGAAGACTAAATTTGAAAGGCGCCACCTAATAATACCACTGGGGGGAGGGGGGTTGAGGTCATTAGGGGGTTAGAATGAGAAATACAAAGGAATTAGGGATCCCCATGATTTCCTAGGTCCCCCTAGGTTTCATTGTTTTCCACTGAATAACCTTGTAGTGACTTGATTAATTAATGAATTCGCTCATTAAATTAAATGAGTAAATTAGTCAATTTAGTTACTTAATTGAAATACTGCATTAGTCAACTTCTATGGAGTTTAAAAGGAATTTGAAGGCAGCCCTATCTGATGGTTTCCATAAATGTGAATAATCTTCCGGGACCCGGATGATTTAATAATAGGGGGGACGTCGTTTAAAATTTGGGGGGACGGGATTAACAGTGGATCTTGCACCCATTCTTAATTAGGCACTTTTTAGTACAAGCATTATGAGCTTAGGGGTCCCACATTTGAACATGTAGGGGTAAGGGCACGGTCTGAGGCTTAAGGATTGCAGGGATCTTGGGATGTAGAGTTTTCGGACTCAGGGTTTAGGGTTCAGCGCTTATGGTTCAAGACTTAGGGTCAAGGGTACAAGGATTAGGGTTCAGGGGATGAGGAGGTTATGGTTTAGGGCCAAAGTCGTTAAAACAATCAAGAACAAAATGGAAAATGATATGGAACAATGAAATGGAAGCTAAGTGTCATCGTTTGTATGTTGTCCAGTAATTTGTGCCTGTACCTTGAACCTCCAAGATGTTCAGCCTCAAGCAGTCCTACTGAGGACATATAGGGGCCGGGCGGAGATTGTCGGCGTCCCTCTCATGATTTTCATGAGCTCCTAGGATCTTAAACACCAGACCAGTTGCCTCGCCTTTCAAAAAAATGTGTTTCAGGGTTTGGGCTTTAGTTTGGGTACTGCCCCCTCCCAGTAACAGTCTATATTAGGGGTCCTATAAAGGGCTATATATAGTCGCATTATTATAATCATTGTCCAACTGTTACTGAGGGGGGGCAGTACTGAACCTAAACCCCTAAACCCCTAAACCCTAAACCCCCTAAACCCCTAAACCCCTAAACCCCTAAAACCCCTAAAACCCCTAAACCCTTAAACCCCTAAACCCCAGTACCCAAGCTTTAGTGCTTTGGGTCTGGAGTTGTAAATCTTGAGGGTTGGGCGGGTGGCAAGGTCAGAGGCCCGAATCCCTACCAGGGTTTAGGGGTTTAGGGGTTTGGGGTCTAGGGGTTTAGGGTTTAGGGGTTTAGGGTTTTGGGGGTTTAGGGGTTAAGGGGTTTTTTAGGGTCTAGGGGTTTAGGGGTTTGGGGTTTAGGGTTTAGGCCCAACCCTACGTGCTCGATCATAACCCTGCCGTTGGGAGCCCTACGGAAATGTAAAAAATGAACAGGGAGTAGGAGGGTGCCCTGGGTGCCAGCTTAGTAACAAAACCTAGAACCCCAAAACCCTGAAGACCTAGACCCTGGAACCTAAACCCTCAAACCCAAACCCCTCAAACCATAAACCCTAAACCCTAAAACCCCAAACCCTAAAACCTTTTTTGGGTATGTTTAAGCAGCCCCCCAGTCCAAGCCTGTACTTTCTCACCTTCGCTTAGCAGGAAATGACAGAATAAAAGGACATGGAAGCTATTGCACTATTGGGTGTTTTATAGGGACTGCTTATAACCCTGGTGCTCTAAGTCTATGAATAACGCCTACATTGCGCCCTAAAGTCTATACATCACACCTACATGGAGCCTTTGCTGGGAATTCCTTCATCCATTCATCCTTTGCATACCCGAGGTACGCTATTCCTACACTGGACCTCGATCATAACTCCGGTGGCCAAGCACGTCACCCTCAACATTGATCTGGCCATAGGCTTCTCATCATACCAAAAGTTCTGAGGATGCTTTTGTAGCCATGTGCGGGTTATGAGGTCCCATTTTTGTGATTTGGGTACCAAACGCCCCAAGCCCTTGGGCAACTTCTTCTGCAAAACCAGCTTCTGAAGCCACTAATCACTAATTTAAGATTGAGGGCTTAGGCCTTAGCTTCTAGTTTTGATCCCATAGTTCTCATGCCGCCTAAGCGCCAGATATCAAACCTGAAGCCCCAAATCTAAATCCTGATCCCTAAGTTGCCCAAGCTAAGCGCAAGACCTTACCTATCCCTCCTAACCCCGCAGCCCCTCAGCCTAAAACCCTAATCAACAATGCACCAAAGCCTCGCGACAAATCCTGAAACGAACTCCGATTTCGGAAGCTTTGTGGAGCTGCTGAAAGTTGAAATCGCTACGGATCAGGCACTTGAATGGACTGGAGTTTATGCCTGGCTTTAGCAGGGGTTTATTTTTTGAGAAGAAGACGCTTCATGGTTTTTTCGTGGCGGGAGCAGAAGTGGCACTTATGAACCTTTGATAGCTCCAAAATCTGTTTCCTTATGTATCTCCCTCCGTAGGGATCCAAATAGCCTAATGAATGTATTATTTATAGACTTAGACTCTGAACCCTAAAGCCCTCAACCCTAAATTCTTATCCCTAGGGCCACTAGATTGAGTAGTTTCCCAGAATAAGGGGACCCAAGATAGATCCCAAAATACTATAATCCTCGTTACTGGGATCTCCAAAAAGGTATCCCTAATTTGGGGAACCCAATCCCTATAACCACCTATATACCCCCAGTTTCCATTTCATTTGCCATGTTCTTTTCCATTTGATTCGCCATTAGTGGGCCCTATACCACAGTATAACCCAATATAACTCATAACCCCAGGTGCCCAAAAATATATATAGGTGTGTCCCCTAAAACCCCCCAAAAAGGTACCCCTATTTTTGAGAAACCCCCATTTAGTTGCCTATATAACCTTACATAACCCCAGGTATCCCTATTCCCACCCGGTCTGTCCGGGAAGGCACAAGTGGTGCCTGCTAGCAGCTTTCAGGCCGCTGGCGGGAGACCTGCAAGTCTTGGGCGGGGGGGTTAGGGGTTTGGGATTTAGAGTTTCAGGTTTAGGGTTTAGGATTTAGGGTTTGGGATTTAGGGTTTAAAGGGCTTAGGGTTTAGGATTTGGGGTTTAGGATTTAGGGCTTAGGATTTTTGATTTAGGTTTAGGGATTTCAGGATTAAAGTTTAGGGTTCACGGTATGGGGATTAGTGTTTAGGCGTGTTTTCTTGTCTGGCGGGTTTAGGGCTTAAGATTCATTGTTTGACATGTAAGGTTTCGGGTTTAGGGGTATTACCCGACATAGCGGAGAACCAAATGCAAAAGAACGTAGAAGATGGAATCAGCTTGCGTTATAGAGATGCTTTATAGGGCCTAGTTCTAGGGATATGTAGGGTATGTGAAGTAGGCCTTCATTGTGGCATTTTCTTGCGTATATAGGGTTCCTTTGGATTATTAGTGAGTGTATATATTTCGTGTTCACTTTGCGGGACCATAAACGGAAATCCTACCATCTATGACGTACGTGGGCAAATTTTGATCTCTAAGCCCTCCACTACTGAATGAGAACTAAACATACAAATTCGTCCCTTCACCCTAATAAACACCCCACCCCATCGTGTATGTTCCGTATATGGGGCATGTGCTAATTATTAAGGGGGTGAGCGGCGAACAGAATTGGCGAAGATGAGCATTCACTACGAAGGCGTCAAAACAAACCCTAGATTCCCGTTCTCCTCATTGTTGCGTGCGCATTGTGTAAGTCTAACTAAACAAACTGTCAAAACACCGCAGGGATTGCAGGGGGAGCACGGAAGGTTCTGAACCTTCTGACGTCAAAATCAGCCTAAAAAAGCATTGTACTGCACGGCTGTGATTCAACAGATTACAGTATACTGACTGGATGAAAGCTGCGACTTTTTTGGAGCTTCCTGGAAGCTTCCCCCAAGCCTTGCTTCTGCCAAAACACTCTTCTAAAGCACCAAAATGGGTAAGCAGTTAGTTTTGCGGAAACCTTAGGCATGCAGGCCAAAATTTCTAAGACACCCATCGAACTCAGAAGGCTAATTTAGCTGCTATTACTGCACTGGAGCTTAGCGCAGCACCCGGGTTCCCATACCGCTTATACAATTGGGGGGAGAAGCTGTTGAGTGCTATATAGGGTACAACCTGCTAATAAGTTGAAGCCCTTCCTAGCCTTCTCCTGATCAATCGCTAAATATTCCTATAAACCTTGTCAGGAGCTTGCGCTCTGGTAGCTGACCCTTACATTGCTTCTGCAATGATTTGACTTGAGCGCTCTCCCATGAATTTGCACCTTGGTCGTGCCGGAGTCCGAATGTAGATGATCAGTCCATAGGTCGAACTATAGCTCAAGCTATCCTACTTGCTGGTTCTGCCGACTTTCTCACACTGAGCGGCTCGAAAACCCTACGTCCCAAACCCTTGTAAATTCCGGGGTTTAAGGCTTCCTTTCGCTGTAGTACCGTACCTATTTCATGGCTCAAAAAAAACCTTTTAAACCGTCCAGAAGGGACCTTGTCTTCTAAAGCAGATACGTTACCCCGCAGTCTTTGTAGAGCCGTTTTGGGCTCCATGCAAATTTAGGGAAGTGCGCATACAAGTAGGCAGCATCAACTGAGACACTAACTCAGCCTTCACCCCCAAACCGAGGCCATCAACTTAAGCTGAAGCCCTGCATAAGAAAGCTTCCTGTACACTGGTACGGATCCCAAAACTCCTGTACCTGACCTTGAATCCTAGATTTACTTCGAAATGCTCTACCCGAACCACGAGAGGCCGTTCCTTTTCACGAAGGAACCAATAGAAGTCGGACGAAATATTCTCCACTCGGACATCCTCCTTCTAGGCAGCCCACCCTGAGTAAGCGTTCAAGATGTTTGGCTTAGGGTTTGGTAGTGCTGAAGACGCATAGGGTGGGGGATTCGGATAAGGTTTAGGGTCTAAGAAGTGGTATTCACCAGTTTACCTTTACCCCTTCCCCCAAAGTCCAAGCCCTTTGACCGCTTTGCAAAAGGCCTCGAAGCTGGAGAACCAGACTTAGGCGGTGTTTTCGGCGCAGGCCTGTCGGGTGCTTATTGGTAATGAGGTCCTATCAGTCCTATCTGCTAACGAAGGATCCTATGTACCTAGGGATTACACTTTTTTAAGGGTTTATAGGGATATTATAAGCACCCTGCTTGCAAACCTTGTTGTCAGACGCTTCAGAGGAGAATACTGAAGAGGAGTTAGAGCTGGAAGAAATCGTCACGGGATCCAGGGGGTGTATGCGGGGGGGAGGGACGCAAGGCTCACTTTTAATGTAGTAGAATTGTTGTCACGCGGCGGTTCTCCAAAACAAATTCGAAAAAACTAGGTCAAAGTGAGTTTGAAATAGCGAGGCAAAAATAACACCGAAATAGCCCCAAAATAACCTCGAAATAAACCCAACAAAAAATGTGTGTTGTGTTTATTTTGGGCGTATTTCGGGTTTATTACTGAATGGAAATGATTTACAGAAGTATTTCAGGGTTATCTTATACTTAGAATAACCAAGAAATTAACCCTGAATAACCTTGGCATCGCCCCCCTCGCATCCCCCTCCCTGGCTTCCATGAAATCGCTGGCGTAACTAGCGAATAAGGGCTGCTGCGAAGCTTTGAGCTTGGTGGAAGAACACCACTTGAAGGTAAACAAACAAACTTGCAGGCGTGTACCGTAATTGCCACACCGCCGCGGGTCGGCGCGGCGTGAATCTTGATGATTTGCGGCATAGCAACGGCAAAAACCAGGCAAGGAGCCAACAAAGCAAGGAACTTTCCGAAGATGTTGTAAGTATAACAGAGTCGGCGAAACCTGCAGCTCCTGAGGAAAAACAAAACCTGAACGTCATGGAGCGCAGCAAAAGGTGTGGGTGCTTAGGGACGTGTTAGGAGCATGCGCTGGCCTAAAAACCCAACCCGCCCCAGTACAAGCAAACCCCCCAATAATGGAGAATCCAATGGATAAGAAAATGGAAAATGAAATGGAAACTGTGGGAATATAGGGGTTCGAGGACTGTATCTTTATATGAGCCATAAGTAGTCTAAACTCTTTCAAGGGGGTTATATAGGGAGGATTATATAGGGGAGTATTGCAGGGCTTATTAAGGGGGATACTAGGAATTCAGACCTGGGCTCATACAGGGATAGTAACCCAAACCATATTCCTAATTCCTAGTATAGAAGCCATAGTTTATACCATTCAGGTACTCAGGAACCTTTGGCAGAGGGTGAGCGTTGTAGCCTTCAGATACCAGGTCTCTTTTATGCAAGGTTTAGGGTTCAGGGTTCAGGGTCTAGGGTATTTGGGGGGTTTCCCAAAAGTATGCGTACCTTTTTGGGGGGTCCCAATAATGAGGATCCTAATATATTGGGCTCTATATTTGGGTCCCTTTATTTTGGGAAACTATCATTTGCGTGTAGGGGCTTTAGGAGATCAGGGTTGCCCAAATTTGGGTGCCCGTGAAACCCGCGACAAGAGGCATTATACACATAACGATATTCCCAGAGGCTGATGTGCGGCCCTTTGAAGATTACACAGCGAATAATTTGAGAAACATATAAGGAAGGTAGGATGTAAAAGATCATTGAGATGGAGTGGCTGGCTTTACATCACCTGCTGAAGCCCCACCCTAAACCCTAAACCCTAAAACCTAAACCCTCAAATTCTTGTAAACTTTCTTCCGGGGACGCAGTGACAGCAAAGCGCTCCCCGGTCCACTGGACGCCGATGCCGTGATTGTATAATCCCCCTTAAGTAGATAGAATATGGCTTTGGGTATATTATAATAAGATCCGCATATACCCCATATTCTTTCTACTTAGGGGGGACTATAGCCTTTGACTTCTTTCCAGCTGCATGGGTTGGATTGCCCTAGTGTTGAGGCAGCTGAGGCACCGAGAACGCACGATTTGGCCGCGTCTTGTCAAATCCCTCCAGCCTTTCGCAATAAAGCAGCTCACCCGTACGGATCCAAGCTGCCCCATCTGGCCTCTCTTCATGGCCTTCATCTTCGTGGCCACGCCTGGACAAGTCACCAAAAGCCCGCCACAAGGTTGACTTTGAGGGCCGGAAACTCGCAAGAAAAAAACATCAGGTCGTGGCATCTCGGGCTCAAACTCATTTGCTGGGCCAGGTTGCTCTGAAAGGAATTCACAAAGCCCAGGAGACTAGTTTTCAAGGGTGGAGCTGCTTGCGAACACATGTCCCAAAAGAGGCCCCCGTCCGGTAAGAACAAGTACTCCTGAAGGAAGAACAGCTGATATCATTCAAAGATGGGGTCGCGTTGAGGGTTCAATTCAAGCGCGTTAATACTAGGATCCCTATTCTAATCCCTATTAAGGAGAGGAGGTTTACAAATGAATTTGTGCCCAAAAAACCCTACACACCCTTGATCCTAAACCCCAGCCCAAAGCCCCTGAAGCCTATACAATCCACACCCGAACCCCAGATCCCTAAACCCCTCTGCACCCTAAACCCTAGTCCCTCTAAACCCTATATAACCCCTGCCCTAAACCTCCATCCCTAACCCAAAACCCTATACTTCGGAGGTCCAGGTAACTCCTATGCCTTAGAAACAATTTCCGCTGTCGAACCTGCCGGGTGCACTCGCCGGCCTGGTCGAAAGGTAGGGAGAGAAAGATTATGGGGTTTAGGGTTTAGAGATTAGGGTTTAGGGATGATAGGATCATAGAGTTTAGGGGCCAGGGTGTAAGGTCTGGGGATTAGGGTACCCCAATGCCCAATACCAGAGGTTGAAATGGAACAGAAGGCGGAAGTTGACTTGGAAACTGGACGGGTGTCGGAGTTTAGAGGGATAGTTTCCCATATCATGGTCCTAGATTCCTCGTAGAAGAGGGGTATAAAGTATAATGTATCTCAAGCTGACCTCAACATGATATCAGTTTGATTTAGGCCCCTACGGTGAAGGCTTCTATTATGGCTTGTCATTTCGGCTTCTCAAGATGGGGCCTGCAAGATTTAGTTAGACTTAGGGTAGAAAGTTTTTAGGCCTAAACCCTAAACCCCGAACCCCTAAACCCTAACCGCGTTAGGCTAGAGATGCCATGCCTCAACCCTAAACTCTATATGAGCTATAGTCTAAACTCCTAGTATCCCCCTTAATAACCCCTATAATAGTCCCCTATATAATCTCCTATCTAACCCCCTTTGAGGAGTTTAGACTATAGTACATATGTATTCCAGTAAGTTTTGAGGTTCAGGCATTGTTAGCCATGGCCTGACAGCTGCAGCTTGGTGCGACAGCTACTTGGGTCTGTTCAAACTCCTAGTATGACTGCGTACAAAAAAACATCTATACAAGCCGGGGAAAAACACGGGGGAGAAAAAAACCGGCAGCGGTGAAGTGAAATGCAAGAGAATATATTATATCAATCATACAAGCCTTGTGCCCTCTTCCCCACCGGCCCGGAACCAAGTTTAGGTGGACCCCCCAACCCTGCAATAGCGGCAAAATAGAGATACAAGAGGGCCCCAATATAATCACCCTTATCCTTTAAAATCACTATTACTGGGTGGGCGGTCCACCTAAACCTTAAACCCTAAATCCAAAATCCTAATCCCTAAACCCCAAATCCTAGACCCTAAATCCTGGCTCGCCTTAGACCATAACTATACAGGGAGTCTAGCACCACAATATTGATAGTCATCCCTACCCTCCCGGAAACTAACATGGAAACCCGTCCCTTTGAAGGGGGGCTATATGGGTTTCCATGTTAGTTTGGGGGAGTGTATGAGGTGCTACAGAATACACAGTTCCAATGTAATAGGGCTCAGGGTTTAGACTCTAAATGTTCCATGTTCGGTTCAAGGTGGCTTCCCACTCTTCGCCCTGAACTCTACTACGGCATACAGCCCCTACCTAAACTCCTCAAGTAGGTAAAATAACAGCCCAAAACCCACAAAAAATAGCCCCAGAGGCCATTCTACATACTTAATACTATATCCCCAATATAACCCCTATTATAACCCCAGTTTCCATTGCATCTTCCATTTGATTTTCCATTTGATTCTCCATTATTTAAGGAACATACATTTGGGGGTCACAGGTGAACCCCAAACCCTGAACCGTTTGTTCTGGCCCCTTCATCACCAAGCCTCACTGCGGGTGTCTTGGACTTGGGCAGCATAGCTGGCCTCGCAAGCTGCGGTTCCCCTCCCACAAGGTTCAGGGTTCAGGATGTGGGGTTTAGGAGTTTAGGGTTTAGAGGCCAGGGATTTAAATAGGGTCGAGGGTTTAGGGGTTTAGGGTCTAGGATTTAGAGTCTAGGGGTCAGGCCAGGGTTTACCTGGGCCCGAAAAGAGCAAAACATACTGGGCCAAACACTATCAAAACGGTCAGCATATCAGGGGGGCTCCAGATAGGGTTTGCCACCTAAACCCTGAACAATGTAGTATATAGTCTCCGTAAACTCTTGCATTTCTTGATTCACTATACGCTAACTGCCAGGCGGGGAACCCCCAAACCTGCAAACCCTCTACCATTTAACCTTATAGTAAATCACCAACACAAAAACAAATTTCCGGTTTTGCTTATTATCCCGTAAGCCTGTAAACAGTAAGCCGAAACTCCTAAAACCTTAAGCCCCCAAGCCCTAAGCCTTGGACCCTAAACCCTCAACCCGAATACCCTGACCCCTAAACCCTAGTCCCCAAACCCCAAACCCCCACAACACCAAACCCCAAACCGTAAACCCTAAACACTAAACCCTGAACCCTAAACACTAAACCCTAAACCCTAAACACTAAACCCTATCCGTCAATGTGGTAGTTTCCCAAAATAGGGGACCCCAATATCGACCCTAATATACTATAATCCTTGTTATGGAGACCCCCAAAAGGGTACCCCCTAATTTTGGGAAACTCCCATGTAGGCCCGTTGGTGTGTCCGCTGCCTGCTTTGAGTGCTCAACTTTGGAGCGCTTTCAGACCTCCAAAAGCATACAGCAGCCTACGTAAACGGTTCAGGGTTTAGGGGGTTAGAGTTTGGGGTTTGGGGTTTGGGGTTTAGGGGGTTAGAGTTTGGGGTTTCGGGTTTAGGGTTTAGGGTTTAGTCTGAACTCCTGAAAGGGGGCTATACAAGGGATCGTGTTTGGGAGTATTATGGGGTTGATAAGGGGGATACTAGCAGTATTTTGGGTAGTTCCCAAAATTATGAGCCCCTTTTGCTTACGGATTTTACTGCGGCACCTAATGTTTAGGGGTTCCAAAATGAGACCCCAACATTGGGAATTACCCATAAACCCGTTTAAGGGTTTAAGGGTTTGAGGGTTTGAGGTTTGGGGTACAGGGTGTAGGGTTCAGGGCTTGAAGTTTGGATTTCATGGTTTATTGCCTAGGGTTGAGAGGGTCTAGTGTTCTAGGACTCAACGTTCTTTAGTCTAAGATTTGAGGGGTGCCTTCCAATATGAACTGTTTTGGAGGCGAAAAAGGCGAAGTGTAATACGGGGTGTCGGTCTAGGCTTTCGAAGTTTAGGCTACAGGGGCCCCTGAGGCAATGTGAGCCCCTTAGTAAAGAACTGAAGCAATACAGGGGCCCAAAACTAGAGTATACTGTATCACGGTTGTAGATGGGCTAGAAAAGCTGGTCTAGGTCTAGATTGAGGAATGTTGCATATCTTGTGGGTTCAAGGATGTCTGAAGAAAGTGTGATTATGGAAGTTCTTTCTGGATCATCGTGGATATCCTGGTGTGGGTTCACCTAGTATATCAACTACGAACCTTCGGACAAGCCTGTGTTAACGCCGAATTCGCGAGGCTGGCAAGGACATTCTTCTGGATAGATCTTGCTTAGAAGACGACTCTTGAAGCCTAAAGCCTAAACCATACAGGACGACTCCATAGCCTTACTTAGCCCACATTACCCTAGGAAGAAAGAAGGATCCTTTTACATAAATATAGGGAATCCCATATCCCCAAAAACAAAAAAAAGGATCCCTAACATTGATCCAGCTTAGGGGTAATGAACTGGCCAGCAGATCATGCTGAACCTCATGCACAGCCGACGTAGGCTCGGAGGAGCTTCTTACGGTTTAGGGGTTTAGGGGTTTACGGTTTAGGGTTTATGGGTTTAGGGGTTTAGGGTTTAGGGTTTATGGGTTTAGGGTTTAGGGGTGTAGGGGTGTAGGGTTTACGGTTTATGGGTTTAGGGTTTAGTGTTTATGGGTTTAGGGTTTGGGGTTTAGGGTTTAGGGGGTCTTAGGGGGCCCAACTCCAGGCGCTGCACTTGCAGCAGCTATGATCCGAGCACTCTACATCCATAGGAGCAGCATCACATTCATCTTTAGTGTCTGGGTATTACAAGCATGCATGCTTCCTCCGAGAGAATGTTACTGAGTTTGTGAACAGCACTTCGCTAGCTTGTTTGATGGGAGTCTGGTGTACATGAGCTCTTCCGTTCTGAGTCTCACAGCTTGGAATGAGTTCTACCTGCTACTTTTCAAAACAAGAACACAGAAGCATGCATTCTCAAACCTGCGAGTAGCACGCATTTCCTGCGTATGCTATGTAACTCAACATCTCCAACTTTCTTGGCTACACATGCGCTGATATTCCGTAGAGAGCCCCAGAACATGGTGTAGTGAGTTCCATGCGAGTTTGGATCTGGGAAATGCGTGCAGAAACTCACTTCCGATGGCCATCCCTCTTGTCCCAAAAGCAAGTAAGAAGCCAAGCCGTAGAGAATTCCCGACACAGACTGAAATCCCTAAGACGGGCTTCAAACCTTAAACCCTGAACCTCTGAGCGCCTCAACCCAGAACCCTAATCCTGAAAGCCCCAACCTCTCCCAAATAACATGGAAGCCCAAACTGGACCCTGCACAGTCAACTCTTCTTGCTTAAAGGCGTCCCATTAAATTGGGTGAGTCTGACCCATAACCCGCCCTAAACCCTAGGACCTGAACCAAAAGCCCCAAAGCCTAAGCCCTAAAACCCAAAACCTAAAAACCCAACCCTGAACCCCAAACCCTGAACCCCAAACCCTAAACCCCAAACCGTAAACCCCAAACCCCAAACCCTAAACCCTAAACCCTAAGCCACTCAATCCCCCCCCACAAGAACCCGGGCCTGGGGCGGGAGGCATCTGAAGTGACCATGTCAGGCCTGGCTGCGTCGAGTGCGGAGGGGATTGGGGTCTATGGTTTTTTGTTTGGGTTTGGCGTCTATGGTTTTTTGTTTGGGTTTGGGGTCTATGGATTGTTGTTTGGGTTTGGGGTCTATGGTTTTCTGTTTGGGTTTGGGGTCTATGGTTTTCTGTTTGGGTTTGGGGTCTATGGTTTTTTTGTTTGGGTTTGGGGTCTATGGTTTTTTTTGGGTGGGTTTGGGGTTTATGGTCTAAGGCTTATAGAGCTTAGGGTTTAGGGCTTACGCGGCTTAGGCCTTAGGGTTTAGGGCTTAGGGCTTAGGGCTCAGGGTTTTATGGGCCGGAAGGTTTGAGATCTTGTGCTTGGCCTATGCAAGATTTGAAGCCAACACTTTGAATTCACTACCCTGGACCCTGGTCCTTGAGCTTGAAAGTGAAAGTACCCATTTGCAAGTGAACTTGGAAACCCCACCCCTGGCAAAAGCAGCTTGAAAAGGGCTTGTAGACAGTTCTCGACCCCCCTTATTCTATGTCTGATCATATAGTTCTTGCGAATGGAGAGGCGCCTCAATGAAAAAGCTGCGCATTACCCAACAAACTTGAGCGATCTTTCAAAATCTTGCGGTAGGGGGCGGTGGGGTGGTCTAAGTTGGCTGACGACTCATGAATGCTGAAAATTGACATCCAATCTTTCGGTTTAGGGCTTGGGGCTTAAGGTTTAGGGTTCCCGAACCTTACCCTAGGGCTCGAAATCGCTCATGGTTTCTCCACCCCCGAGCCATCAGTAGGTATTATCCGTAGAAGGTTAGCAAAGGGCCGCTGGGGTTCCAGTAGGAAAAAGTGCAGCATAAGCTAGCTTTATGAACAGAAGCTAAGACTCCCAGCAAGAGGCAAAGGCCGAGGCGCTTGCTGCAAAACACCTGCGCCATAGTCGGCCCTGAACCCTAAACAACCTAACCCCCCAAAAGGGGTCCAGTAATTATAGAAGAATCATATCCTTCGGGGCCCTGATGCTAGCAATCGTTACGTAGCCTTTGAAGGGAGCCTGTGATAACTGCTTGCTTTGGACGCTTGCCTGGACCTCAAAGCAGGCCAAAAAAGACCCAGAGACGCTGAAAGTAGTCCGAAAAGCCATTTTTTTGCATACTTGGAGGGGTTCAGCTACACCGTAATGCTTAAAGTCTTCACATATTCCTATGTAGGCCTACAGCCCCTTTGAAGGGACCCTATATGTCCTGACCCCTAAACCCCAAATCCTCAATCCTAATCCGTAAACCCCAAAGCCTAAACTCTAAATCCTAAAACCTAAATCCAAAACCCTAAAACCCAGACCCTAAATCCTATACAATGAGCCTTCTTCCCGCCAATCTCGGAGCACTGGCGGACCTGAAAGCAAGAGTTGAGGCTTCCGGGTTTGGGGACATTTCGGGATATTGGTGGTTTCCCAAAATTAGAGGTAACCTTTTCAGGGATCCCTATAATTGGGATTATAGTATATTGGGGGTCATAAAGGGGTACCCTAATTTTTGGGAAACTACCATTATGGTTTAGGGTTTGGGGCTTAGGGATTAGAATGTTTACGAGGGTTTAGGGTTTAGCGATTTAGAGTTTGGGGTTTAGAATTCAGGGTTCAGGGTTTAGAGTTTAGAGGGATTAGTGTTTAGGATTCAGGGTCTGGGGTTTTGGGTTTGGGGTTTAGGGCTCTGGGCTTAGGGTTCGGTATAGGGCTTGGGGTTCAGGCATTGGGGCCTAAAGTTTAGGGCTTGTAGGGTTCACGGCAGTTCATGGCTTAGGGTTTAAGGCATAGTAGGAAGGGGATTTGTATTCCGAGGCCGGTAAATAATTCGTGACGATGACCAGGACCACTAGGAAATGAGCCGTCATGATGTCTTAGGCATGACAAAAATAATGTAGACCCATGATTTAGAACCCCCTCCATTTAACATATGAGGATCCCTATTATGGTTCCCATTAAGGGGAGGAGGTTTATTAATTAGAGGCCTAGGTTACCCTCTATAGAGCCCAAGTTGCAAATGAGACCTACACAGACCCTAAGGGGCCAACCTCTGCCTCTAGGATTTGACCTTGGGGCCAAGGACCCGTTGGGAGTTGGAGTTTAGGACTTCGGGGAGTTTACCGGTAGGTCCTTGGGTTATGGGTAGTATAAATTCATATAGGGGCTTAAGGACAGGAACCCAATATATTGGTAACTGGGCTTCTAGGGACCTCTCTTGCAATACTTTCTGCAAGCGTCTCATGCGGTCGCCACATTCTCCCAATCGACCAAGCTACGGAAATGAAGATGGCTGGAGGTGTTGCAGGCAAACAAAACAGTGTTGTGCTAAAAGTCACATTTGCAAATGTACCATGGTTTGCTTGATTGCAACATGAGTGATATAGAGAAAGACTGTGCTCAATAGGCAATGCGGTTTATTCATGCAAGTTGCTACTGCAAAAGTCAAGGGACTTGCTGTGAGTACACCAAGGGCATGCAATTCCAGTTCATTCACAAGCAACCGCATTGTGTATTTCTTGTTTGTCTCTCACATCTTGTCCATAAGCCCTGAATCCTGAAACCCAAACCCTTCATCGCTGAACCTTAAAACCGGAACCCTCTATCCCTACAACCAGTGCTTACTCGTGTATAATGTTTGTAGAACGCCTTTCAGGGTTTGCGGTCCTTTTGGAAAAGTAGCATCGTCCAGGCATAGGAGTTCGGGGCGCAGGGTTTGAAAAATGGGGCAGTGATACGGAGCCACTCAAAATGGGAGGGTCTTAGGGACCCAGGCATGTTTTTTTAGGATCATATGAGGAGTACCGCCCGACGAGGAGCATCGTGGTGCCTATTTACAGGAATTTGAAACTGGCGGAGTTTGCGTAAAGGATGTGTCAGGGGGCTAGAGCGACCATGGGATTACACGGCTTTCACCAGAGCCCTACATGGTAATTCGCCTCCTTAAGTGAATACGTAGTGATGAATTATTAAGAAACTGCCAAAACCTCCCAAACCTAGACCCTAAACCCAAAACCCTACACCCTAAACCTTAAACCCCAAACCCTCAACCCTTGGGCTTAGCCCTGAAGCGCTGACTTTGGGAAGGAGGCAGTATTTCAGAGAAAGCCAAGTATGTCTCCAAGGATGACCCCTCATCCACACCCCAAGCAGGCAGCCCAGAAAATGAACAACTGGGGTTACGAGGATATATATATATATGCATGTATATATATACGCATATATATATATATATGGGTTTAGGGCTTCGGCATCTAACATGTTGGAGAAGACCCTGGCGATGATTCCTGGAGATCTGGCCTCCGAACATCTCCCCCCTAGCCCCAATATCGCAAGCCAATTTATCTATTCCTAAGTGCTGGACCTTTTGACTTAGAGTAAGTTTCTAAACCCTGGACCCCTAAACCCTGGACCTTTAGACTTCGAGTAAGCTCCTAAATCCTAAGCCCTCAACCATGGACCTTCAGACTTAGAGCAAATTCCTAAAACCCTAACCCCTGAATCGTGGACCCCTCGACTTAGCGAGATTGTAAACCCTAAACCCCAAACCTTGGACAGTTGGGGTTAGAGCCAGCTCCTAAACCCTGAAACCCGAACCCTGGACCCTTCGACTTAAAGTTAACTCCTGAACCCTAATTCCCGCACCCGTAGACCTAGAGTAAATTCTGAAATCCTGAGCCTCAAACCATGGACCCTTAGACCTCGAGTAAAGTCTGAAATCCTCCGGGAGCCCAGAGCCTGTTTATTGCGGTCCCTGCTTTCGGGGCCGGCGGCCTGGTCTAGGGCATGGGTTTAAGGGTTCAGGGTGCAGGGCCATGTTGAGGGTTTAGGGTCCAGCTTGTACGGCTTAGGGATTTACATCTTTGGGGTTTGGGGGGCTGGCGTTTGGGGTCTCGTCGGCGGTTTGGGGCCTACAGTGCAGGATTTAAGGCTGCGGCTGAGGGTTGCCGACGTGGGGTTCAGGGCTCAGGATCAAGTGTTTAAGGTTTATAGTCCCCCTTCAGTAGATAGAATATGGCTTTGGGTATATTATAATAAGACCCCCATATACCCCATATTCTATCTACTAAAGGGGGCACTATAGGGTCTGGAGGTGCCCTCATCTGACAAGTCTCAACAGGAAACCCTGAATCCTAAAACCCTCAAGGGTTAGGGCTTAGGATACCAAGCTTCCTACCCTCAACCCGAACCTCAGAGCTTCGACGTGTACCTAGGGAGCCCAATAACTGCTAGGAAAGGGTAATCCCGAGTTCTAGACCAAACTAGGGGTCATAGTACCATTTGAGCTATAGTCTAAACTCCTAGTTTAGTATCCCCTTTAATCACCCTATAGTCCTTCCCTTATATAAACCCCTTTAAAGAATTTGGACTATAGCTCATTTGGTTGTGTCGTCCTTCATCAAGGTGTATTGGGCTTGCTGGGTACGCCCGAAACCCGAAACCCTAAACCCTGCACCCTAAACCCTGAACCCTGCACTGCACCCTAAACCCTGAACCCTAAGCCCTGAACCCTAAGCCCTAAACCCTGAACCCAGCCCTAAACCCTACGCCCTAAAAAACGCTATTCCCCTAAACCCCTGAACCCCAAACCCTAAACACCTGAACCCTAAAAAGCCCCCTGGCCTCGCCGTAGCTGGGCCAACCTTTGGCGTCGGCCTGTGAGGTCATCGCTTCATTGGGTAGATCTTAGGTTGGGCCCCCACCCGCTTATAGTACTCACAAGAGGTAATGGTAATTATATTAGGGTCCTTATATATTCCTAATATACCACTATTGTTGGGTGGGGGTGAAACGCAACATAAGCGCCCAAGGACTAAGAATGACAGGTTTTCTGGACCCACTTGCTACAGTATACCTGAGCTGGGGGGCTTCACGCATCTATATTTAGGTCTTTAGGCCCTCAATTACTATAATATAGGGGCACTTGCAGTCTCAATATTTGGGTCCTTAAGCCCTCCCGGGAAGATTACTCAGCTTCTGGCACTGTGTATTACGACCATGCGACTATTGTGAGGTGCTGAACTGGTGGAGTTGAGGGTTTAGGATTTAGGGATTTAGGGATTAGGGTTCTGGGTTTAGGGGGTTTAGGGCGCTTTTCCTATATCCGAACTTTCAAGAACCCTGGGTCTTCCAAGGCGCTAATGATCTTTTGATTCTACACCATACTAATACCCAAACCCCAAAACTACGTAGAATCGTGGCCGTTGGAGCCTTTAAGCGTTTTGGGCTATCACTTTACTTACTTTAGGGGTTTAAGGTACTAGTCAACTCGGATACCAGAGTTTATCGTAAGGTATCACGCATTTCCTCAGTCATGGCCCTCGAAACCCGGCCAAAGGATTGACCTTCATGGTGTGAGACGGCATGGTACGAGCGTAGGGTTACGGACTTCATCCATTCCACAGCCGTATCGCTTTTCGTGCACCTTAGTCGACTGATAGGCGCGTCATATGTGGTGACTCATCCCCCCAGTATACTAATCCCTCCTGAATAAAATTGAATTAGCCCTGATTAAGCCTACATAGCCCTACCTTCATCAAGGCGATAAAGGGAAAACCCAAAGGGGGTAGTATAGAGGGATAGTTAAACCCTAAACCCTAAACCCTGAGCCCTAAGCCCTAATTGAATAAGGAAACCCTTGACTTGCACCACGACTCGGAGCATACACTGTAATATACCATAATCTATCAAAATATATTGTCAAATAATAAACTGTACGATTATATATATATATCATAATATGATATGACATATGATACATACTATTATATATATATCCATATATTATCAACCAGTGAAAATTGTCCTGTCTTTACGTGCTGATGATGCCGTTCACTTTGACTAAGCCTAAGCCCTGTACCCTGAACCCTAGCTAGACTCTCCAATGTGGTACCTTATTGGTAGTCCTAGTAAAAATCCTAAAGCCATACCAAACCCAAAAAGGAACTGCATTGAAGGGTCTAGATAAGCCCCAAACCAAACCACAAACTGCAGAGTGATTGTGCTGGTAGGCGTAGGTAGAACCTGCGCGCAGCACATGCGTTGCTTCGTAGGCGCCCTCCGCCCGATCTCGAGCTTCTTCATCAGCTCGAGCCATTGCTCTATCTGGCAGCCCTACCGGCACGACTTCACAAGAAACATGTTTGTCCCTACACCAACATTTTCAAAACATGTAGCATGAAGCTGCTTTGACTGCATGTCTGCCGAATGCGCTGCCGCTCAAAAGGCAAGAACATGACTGACTTCAAGCCTGCAAACCTGAAGACACACAGGCACAAGTTCAGTCCACGCTTTCCCTGCACGCACTGCCCGACATCAACTGACAGATGCAGCACTGTGACATGAACACAAAGCAAAGGCCCCTTGCAGCCAAGCAGTCTGACAGCTCCTACTTCGCATTAGCACTGACAGCAGCCCTCACATGAACAGCTCCTTCATAACATTAGCTTTGACAGAGGGCCCTTTTTCCAGGTCCCCCTGATTGACTTGAGCGGTAAGAAAGTCCATATTTTAGCGTGGATTTCTTCATCTTGTGGTCTTTCCCTGTAACATTTGTCTCCTTATGCTGCACTTCTTTAGGATTATGGTATTTGCCTGATGGTTTCATGTGTTCTTCGAAATACTAATATCTTTTGACATTTGTGGGGATAAAAGGTTAGAAAGTCCACAATTTTAGCGCGGATTTGCGCTCGAAGCGCTTCACCGGCAGTGCCTGTGCCCGGGTGCCCTGCTTACAATTTTGCACATGCATACGCACGGCTTACAAATCTGCGCAGGCTTTCCCTTTGCACTGCTGTGGTACACTCTCAGAGCGCTCACAGGATCACAAAGTCGGAAGCGGCTAGTGGTACTCGAAAATAAGTCCATACTATGTAATTGGATTTTGGATTTTTTGTGTTCAGTGGGTGATATTAATATAGATCTTCTTCGGCAAGTCCACCAGCTTGCTTGGCTGCTTGACCCTAAACCACTAATCCAGACCAGGGGGGCGGCATAGTCATTCACTCGTGGAGGCGGATTTGCAAGCGATGCTGGATTCCTGGATGATGAACACTCGGGCGTGGAGTCTGTTGCCGACAGGCGAGTGAACCAATTGCTGCCTCGGACGCGAGAGCTAACCGGGAGAAGCCAAACAGATTCCCAGGGTGACACTTGTCCTTCATCCATGCAGTCGTACAACCACATTGATTGCACTTGACGGGGATGTTTGCCAACACTGCCGGCGCAATCTCATTGAGGTCTATCCGAGCAGATCCTGGCTTTTTTGCCAGGGCTCACCCCCAGGTGCTTTGCTTCGTAGGCGCCCTCCGCCCGATCCCGAGCTTCTTCATCAATCTCTTCCTCAAGGTCATATGGGTTCGTTTTTTTTGTTTTTTTCCTGGCCGTGCTTCTTGGAACAAGTGTCCTTGCGATTCCTTCTCTTCCCAGCTCCAGCTACAGGTGCGCAAGCGGGCAGTGTGGTAGTAAGTAGGGACAGTAACGAAGGTTTAGGGTGTGGATTCTATAGAAATCATTGCGAAATTAAAGCCCTAAATCCTGATCCACACCTGCATAAGCACCATTAGTTTCAAGGATCAACTGAGTAGTGTTTTTTTGGTGGTTTAACCTAGTAAGATAATATTCCTTATATAAAATACTATACCCAAAAGGAGGATATAATCTTACTCTATATTGGATACCATAGTATCCCCACATAAGATACTACTCAACTTGTCATCCTGTTCGTCTTCCCGAGGAAGGTCGAGCTCCCACAGTTTTGGTTTCAGGGCTTCTTGGCTCTCTAGGGCTTGAGGATTAAAGTCCTTGTTATACCGGCCCCCAAAATAGTACTCATAATGTTGGGAAACCCTAAGCCCTGTAATCTTAGACTTAGGGCTGAAAAGCCGTAACCCTAAGCCCGCAGTGCGAGCTAGCTTCTCCAAATAAACAAATGAACATCTGACCTGATAAACATTGTTGAGATTATGAAGACCTCCAGACTCCTGATGAAGGTTGAGGGTTTGCCCTTGCACCCATGTTTGGAGAGAACCCTAGCAAAAACACGAAAGTTGCAGCAGCAGCACCACCAATCACTTGTCCCACCTACCGAAATTGATATTGTTTAGGGTTTATGCAGTGTTGCCATTTCTATCCGGCCTGTTTGTGAAATGTATCCACTATTTGGGCGTTGGGGATTCCGAGTTGTTGCATAGTAGGAGGCCGGGGCCTTAGGGCATCCGAACCTTGACTTTAAAACCATAGTTTAGGGTTTAGGCTGTAGGGTTTAGGGCGAACTCCAAACCCTAAAGCCGTAAACTTCAAAAGCGTGCAGGTTTGAAGGCCGTTAGCGAGCAACATGCGAGCTCAATACTGTTTTTTGCTGGTTGCACCACGTAAGATTATATAATTCTTACAGACTACTCGAGCCAAAAAGAGTATGGAGTCTAACTCTATATTTGCGACTGTATGCCCTCATCAAAACCACAAAACCCTGAATACCTAAACCCCAAAGCCTAGTCCGTGAACCCTAATCCCTAAAAAACAAAATCCTACTACAAGCCCTAAACCCCAATACCTCAAACCCTAATCTCTAAACACTAGTCCCCAAACCCTAAACCCTAATACCTTAAACCCTAACCCCTCAAAACTAATCCCTGAACCTTAGTTAAACCCTAATACCTTCAACCCCAATCCCTAAAAACTTGTCCCTAAACCCTCATGCCTGAATAACCTTAAAACCAATCCCTAAACCCTAATCCCTGAACCGTCATGTGGAGGCCAGCCTTGAAACTGAAGGTGGACTGTTCTCAGGAGGTCGCGCCTGTGGGTAAAAGTTTCGGGGTGTTCGTTCACATCTACATATCGGCCTTGTAGGCGGGGTTTAAAGAGTCTTGGGTTTAGGGTCTAAACTCCTCAAAGGGGTTATGTAGGGGATTATATACGGGAGTATTGTAGGGCTTTTGGAGGGGACGAGAGGAGTTCAGACTATAGTACACATGCATATACATATATGTGAGGGGGGGGTCCGTTTAAAGGGGCTATAAGATGTGTAGAGGGGTTCCACGAGGGACATGTAGGGCTTGAGGTTTGGGGCCGCAAAAGCAATAGCGGAGATTCACATCAGGGAACAAAAAATCGAAAATGAAATGGAAGCCGGGTTTATAAAGGGGGTTAGTAACCAAACCCTAAACCTTGAAACCTAAGCCCTAAACATGGGGTGGTTTTGTGAAGGAGAGTAACTCAGCAGAAGATGGCTCTCGGGACTTTTGAGTATATCAGACTTTGAACATGTGAGCTATAGCCTAAACTCCTAGTATGTCCCTTAATATCCCTTATAGTAGCCCCCTATATAACCCCTTATATATCCCCCTTTTAGGATTTTGGACTCTACCTCATGCATTGCCTGTCAGACTGTGACAAGATTGGCAGTTATTCAGGCGCATGCAGGAAACGTCAAGGCTTAGGGCCTAAGGGTATGGGATTAAGTGTCCGGGTCTAGGAGTATAGGGTTTGACATCCCAAGCTTACATGGAACCTCGGACCACCTCTCCTCAGGGTTCCTCTCTAATTGGATTTGATTGGCCTTAAGTCTCCCCAAATACTCAGAATGAGAGGGTAGCATTGGTCGGTAGTATCGTGGGGAAATGATCTTGTAGCATGCCCCTTCGTTTTAACCATCCCTCACGATGATGCTTATGTTCATGAAGGTTTCCACACTAAGCCCTAACCTGTTCAAAACCTGCTTGTACCGGATCTTCTTGAAAGCCTTGGAACCCTAACGCCTCCGAGCGTAATCGCTAAACACCACGCCCCAGGTGCCTCTATAAGGGCCCACAGCCTAGGTCCAAATCCCAACATGATAGGGACTCCTAGAATTGAAGTCTCATGCAAATCTATAGTCTACAGGAGGGTGGCTTCCATAAACCCCAAACCGCCCCATAAGACCCTTCAAGACCCCGAGGACTCGTAAGAGTGGCATGGAAGACCTATGGGTGACAATCCACGTGTAAATTAAAATTAAATGGTTTAGGGTTTAGGGTGTAGGGTTTAGGGCTGTAATGGACTTCAAGAAAGCTAGGGTTTAGGGTTTAAAGCCTTAGCCTAAAACCACCAGCCCAGGAAAGAACCAACTCAACGCAACCCCGAAACTTGAAACCCTTAAAACGCCAATGCCCTACACCCCAAAACCCTAGACCCCTAATCCTCGCAACCCCCACACCCATAGACCCTTCGCGTACTGAACCCCTTAGACCTTGACCCCTACCCCCTAAACCCGAACCCCAAAACCTCGATACACACGAAGACCCCAAACCCTGAAAATAAACCATAAACCTCCAAACCTCCAAACGCTAAGCCCGAAACCGTCAAGCGATTTGGCCCCAAACCCTACACCCTAAACCTACAGACCCCAACCCCCAAAACTAATCATAGCGGGGTTGGGCGTAGCCCTCTTATTGATAAATACCTATACCAGCCCATGTATGAAACCTCTTTCCATTTGATTTTCCATGTTCTTTGCTACGTAGTTTCCATTTTGCTTGACTGGTTTGGGCTACCAAGACTCTCAGCCATGAACCGCTAGCCCCAACACCTCAAGCCATCAACCCCAACCCCTCAAAAACCTACTCCCTAGCTCCCAAACACCCCAAAACCCTCCACCCAAACCTCCATCCAAACCTTCAAAGTCTACACCGAGTCCCCAAGCCCGTTCACCCCCATGAAAGACACAATCAACCCTAAATCCGAATACTAGTCAGTAGTGATAATAGCAATAGTACTTCAAAAGGCAATAGCAATCCAAGTAGTGATACAATATGTAAGAACGATTATGCAGAGTAATTGTAATAATGGTAGTAGTGGCAATAGTAATAGCAAAGATTACTGCAATAATGATAGCAACAATAATACTAACAATGATATTGTACTACCATACATAAATCTAATTGTCATAACAACATACATGATAGTAATAGGAATACTACCAAGAGGAAAATGGCAAGAATGATAACATTAATAATACAATCTGAATAAACACAATAATATTTGCAACAGATGTAAGAATGAGAGTAATGAAAATAATCGTAGTAGTAATACAGAAAACTCTCTGATACGAATAACAATGATATGAGCGATAGTCTAGACTCCTTGTATCCCCCTTAATAACCCCTTTTACAATCCCATATTATAAAATCCCCTATACAACCCCCTTGAAAGGGATTTAGACCCTACACCCTTAACCCTCTAAATTCCCCTATATAAACCTCCTTCAAGGAGTTTAGACTCTAGCTCACATGGAATAATCGGATCAAACGTTTTGCGTTTAGACTACCCTAACCCTTAATCCTAAATCCTAAAACCCTAA